>JAOTQH010254047.1:0-11694 GCA_025631255.1 Cornus kousa | reverse complement strand
AGGCAAGTTCTAATCTTAACTCTTTCCCTTTGACTCGTGTTCTTTACATGCCTAAAACAAGTCTAGGAATCATTAAATATAAGAATTAAGTGGTTATGCATGCTTAAATTTTATTAAAACAGTAGTTGTTGAAACGAATTTTTATTTACTTATTTTTGTGTTTAACTATGTAATCTATTTGCTTTTGTTGCTGTTAATCAATGCTTAAAGGAGTTGGATAATCTTTTCTGGTTAAGTCTGGAGCCTAATTAGGACTATTAGAGACTATAACAGAGAGGGATGGAATCAATGGAATTCACCGGGGATGAAACAGGTGGAAACGGGTGAGAGCCGACTTTCAGTTGAAGAGAGCAGACTCTCTTTCACAAAGAGGCGGCTCCATGAAATCATGGAGCCAGCTCTAGGGGCCTTGGAGATGGCTTCCTTAAAGAGAGAGCAGGCTCCATGAAGCTTGGAGGTGGTTCCCTCTTCAAGGGAGCCTGCTCCTTTAGTGTTTTTGAGTTTTTTTTTAGTTCCAGCAACTGTTTTGCTTCGGGGCTTGGACATTGAAGATTATAGATTTAATTAAAAGTTATATTGAGGGTATTCAAGGATGTTCTAAGCCTTATTAAAATTCTGAGAAAAGATAAATGCAAAATAAATCAACTAATGTTTATACTTGAACAGTAGACAACTTCTAAATAAATTAGTTTACGGTTCTGGATGTAAAGGATTTTTAAATTGCTTAAGCTTAGGATAACAATTCTCAGTGATGATTTTTCAGTTTAATCATGTCCTAGTGTTATAAAATAAGCATGTGAATTTATACATTCTATTATGCTTATTTGAAATTAATTGATGTTTACATGTATGATCTGTATTATCAATTTGTGGACTATGCGAAGTAGTATCAAATAAGCCTGTTAAATTACAAAGTTTTATCATGCTTAGTATGGAACAATTGATGCTTATATTTAATATATTTTAATTATCAATTGTTGGATGTATGGTTTAGTTGATATTTACTTTCATTATCTGTAATATCAACTTCTGGATGTATGGATTGTATGCACTGGTATGGGATAATGGCATACTAGGAACGGATTAGTTCCAAAATACTAAATCCTACCTATACTAGAATAAGGGAATAGATTATAAAATAAATCCTACTTATATTATGGTAAGTCAAAGAAGCTGCACAAGCTGAATGACTAATTGGATTACTTGCTATTCAGGCTAAGTCAAAGAAGCTGCATAAGCTGAATAACTAACTGGATTCCTTTTGGATGGATAGGATATGACTTTAAATATATATTTATGGTACCGTGATATAAGCTTGAGTCTTAGAGTCGACAGTTAGGGAGCGTATATGCAGTAGGATGCGTAGCTGGCTATGTTGGTTGAGGTATACCCTGTTTAGGCTTAGGTACTCATGCCCACTTAGTTGCGTTTTGCATGTTGCCTTTTATTCAAGTTGAGACCCTTTTTGTAGTTCAGTGAGAGTCCCGTAGTATGGATATATATATGTACAGACTACATAGCTATTGTTTAGTTGTTTAAGATGTATATGCATATCGAGTCTTTATTTGGATTATAGTAGGATGGAACTTGTTCGTGGGCCTGACCCAATCCTATTTTTCAGGTGTTCGCCAGTTCCAGGCTTAAGCTTGTTCGTGTTGAGCAAAGACGGTCACTCATTTTTCTGATGATGTAGGATCTCTTTTCATGGTTTAGTTACGGATTTCTTTTAGTTGTTTTCGTTTCCGTTTGAGAATTTTATTAGGGGTCCACTGGATAGATTCCCGAGTTGTTATCTTGAAGGTTTTGGTTTGTCAAATTATTATTCATATTTAATTCTGATGGTTTTGACAATTTTTGGGATTTTTATTACTTAATTATTAAGGATGTTTATTCTAGTTTCTTTTAGCTCTTATTTAATTCTTAATTCATCTTGTCATCTGTGTTCGTTAAATATTAATTGTTTGATATCCCTTGGGGTTGGGCTTGGGCCTGATCAACCCATGTCTCGGATTCGAGGGGTATCACATCAGGAGATACATAAAAGGCCGAGGAATTATTCTAAAAACAAAAATTCAGAATTGATTGGCTGAAGTTAGACGATCGCAATACCAAATTTTTTCATTCGTCCACTTTGAAACGTCGTCGAAGGAATGCTATAGGGGGATTAGAAGATGAAGATGGGATTTGGTGCTCAATGAAACACAAATTAGAAATATTGCTGAGAGATTTTTTCAAAATCTTTTCACTTCGAATGGAGTTGATGTGCATTGGTCTTTTTGGGATCTCTGGCAAAGGAAAATTACAGACGAGATGAACGAGTGTTTGTTGCAGGATGCTATAGAATTTGAATTATATCAAGCTATTATGGAGATATATAGGGGCTTTTAAAGCACCAGGCCCTGATGGTTTAAGCCCCATTTTCTTTTAGAGTTACTAACATGTCATCAAAATAGATATTTTTTTCTTTTTTCTTATAATAAAGCAACTAATATATATAATAAAGTAAATTACATAAAATGGGCCTTTGGCCAAGACAGTCCAAAGTTTAAAAATACACAAGGCCAGATTTGGCACCCAAAAAGCAGTGTAGTCCAATAAAGAAACTAATAGTTTGCCCCATTAACTAACAACTTACCCATAATTAACGGCTAATTTGCCGTTGATAAAGGATAACTGAACTACATTCTGTTGAGAGAGCCTTTTGAGAAGGCAAACAAGCGTAAAGCAAGCTTGGTTGCTTGATTCACGCTAATCCGACAGACGAGGAAGCGGCTGGCAACAAGATTGAGGGAGATTCCATTCAGTAAGGATCCTCTTTAAAGTAGAGCAATCTTTTAAGAACCCTAATCTGAGAATTGATGTAATGGAGTTGGTGGTCTTGGCCAAGACAACTCTCTAAGAACACTTTTCTTTTCTAAAAATTCGAGCGTTGCATTCTTCCCATGTGTAGTACACCATTGAAGCAAGGCAGATTTTTCAGATTAGATTATGAGGTGTGTTGTTCCTCCACTGGGTGCTGATGGTTGAAATCAATGTGTTCTAATTGTTGAGTGCAGAAACAAAATGGCATTTATCCTTGATGAACCTCCAAATTGGTGAAACAAAGGAGCAATTGAAGAACAGGTGATTGTGAGATTCAGTGGAGTTATTGCATAAGACACATGAGTTGTGATGTTTCCTCATGGATTTGCAATCCAATGTTGGTAAGCTAGATTGAACTGCCAACCAGAAATTAAATTTCATATGAGGTATGATGGGGGAATTCCACACCAAGTTGTGCCAAGGGACCTGTGTGTAATTACCAACAAGGTAGGCAGAGGTATGTTTAAAGCTGTATTTCCCAGTTGGAAATGTTATCCAAATCTTCTTATCAGTGGTAGATGGGGATGAGGGATGTAGCAATAAGAGCTCTGGAATTGCAGAAGTAATGGATTATGGGAATAACCAAGAAGCATTAACAATGAAAGAATCAACTTTGGTGTTCTTCTCAATCCCAGCTGCAGTGAGAAGAGTTATGGGGAACCTTATACATAGTCGTCCATTTGCAGTCCAATTGGCCCACCAAAATGAGGTATCATTTCCATTCCCAATTCTATGCTTGATTAGTAGTCTTGTTGGATGCCTTAGTTTATAGAATTTTCCTCCAACTCCAAGAGCAGGAGTGAGGATAATTTAGGGTCCAAAGGCTTCTTGATTTGAGGAGATATGCATTACACCACCTTATCCAAAGTCTATTATTATCATTATACTTCAAGCCCCAAATGTATCTTAAAATACCTGCCTTGTTTACATGTTCCAAGTTGGGGATTCCTAATCCCCCAGCCTTTTTTGGCCTGCACACTTTATTCCAAGCTAATTTGGCACCAGTAGACTTCATCTCTGGCCCAGACCAAAAGAATGACCTAAAAATTATGTTTAGCTCATCAATCACTCCTTTTGGAAGGATAAAAATGCTGCTCTTATAGATTTGAGTGGATAAAAGTACTACCTTGATTAGTTGTAATTTACCAGCATAGGAGAGTGATCTTGAAGATTGATGAGAGATTCTGTGTGTCATTTGTTGATTACAATACTACAGTGGGAGCTTTTAAGCAAGTTGTGATCAAAGGTACTCCAAGGTATTTGATAGGTAGAGTCCCAGAGGAGATGCCAAGTATTGATGTGATTGCCTCTCGTGTGTGAGCATCTAACCCAGCAAAAAATAATGAGATTTTGTTAAGGTTAATTTGTAGACCAGACATAGAGCAAAAATGGTCTAGTGCTGATTTTAGAACAGAAACTGAAGTGATATCCCAATCGCATAGCAGCAACAGATCATCAGCATAGGAAAGACGAATAATTTTTGGATCTTTGCATCTCTAATGATATTTGAAGGCATGTACTCTCCCAACATAATTCATGATGATAGAGAATAAAGCATCTATTACAATAACAAAAATAAAAGATGAGAGTGGGCCACCTTGTCTCAGCCCTCTTTTTCCCCTAAAGAAACCTTGGAATTCTCCATTGAGTGCAATAATGAAGGATAGGGATGTGAAACATGCTTGAAAAAGGGATATGAATCTTTGTGGGTAATTATGAAGCCTGAGGCAGCTGATAATGAAGTCCCATTTGACATAATCAAAGGCTTTTTTAAGGCCTATCTTGATGGTACATCTTGCAGGCTTCAAAATCCTTGTGATAACCTTTAAGCAGTTTATGAGCAAGTAGGATTGGATCAATGATCTTCCTTCCATGGATGAAGGCTGATTGGGATGGATCAATAATTAGAGGTAAGGTTATCTACAGCTTAAAAACAAGTAGCTTTGGAATGCACTTATAGATAATATTCACATAGGAGATTGGTCTGTAATCATGTAGGGTTGATGGGTTTTGGCATTTTAGAATAAGGCAGATATATGTGTTGTTGGCTTCAGATAGAAGTTTACCATTCCTAAAGAACTCAAAAATTCCTATAGTTATTGATTTCCCCATAATGTCCTATGCCTTTCTGAAAAAAAGAGCATTGTATCCATCAGGTCCTGGGGCTCTATCTGAATTAAGGTTCAACATGCATGTCTGAATCTCTAAGTTGGATGGGGAACCATCAAGGTAGCTGTGGATTGATTGGGGCAGCTATTTTGAGATGAATGGGAGAAGGTCATTAATATGGTGAGTGGTTGGAGGGAAGAACCCAAGCAGATTTTCAAAGTGAGCCACAACTTCAAGCTTGATATTATCCCTATTATTAATAATTTCAAATGAATTAATGGAGAAAGAGACTATTTTTTCGTGGGGATCCTTGATTTAACTGAATTATAGAAAAAGGAGGAGTTACAGTCCCCAAGCTTCAACCAGGTCATTTTAGATTTTTGCCTTAAAGTGTCTTCTTGAATTTTTGCAAGCCTAAGATAATGAGATGTAAGTGCTCTTTCCATCTGCCTGAGGTTAACATCACTAGGAGATGAATCCAGGTCCTTTTGGCAAGTATCAAATTCAAGTTTTACAGCATGTAGCTTCAATCCAACCTCGGTAAAATCCTTCTTGCAGTTTGTTTTAAGGACTTGCTTTAACATTTTCAGCTTTTGGACTACCTGAAACATGGTAGTGCCTTTGACAAATGTGCACCAAATCTCATGTACGGAAGAGTGGAACTTTGGGTGTTGGCTCCATGCATTGAAAAAACTAAATGGTGTGCATCTTCTTGGGATGTTGAGGTCCATTGTAACTAGGATTGGGGCTATGATCAAAGATGCCTGGTGTGAGAAAAGTACACTTAGAGAGTGGAAGTTGAGTTATCCATTTAAGGTTCACCAAGGCTCTGTCAAGCTTTTTGGTTATGCAAGCATCCCCCATACTCTTGTTACTCCAAGAGTAAAGAATCCCACTGAATTTGAGATCCTCAAGCTCAGCATGTTGCAGGCAGTCTTTAAACTCAATCATGGTTGTGCTCCACTTCATTGATCCTCCATATGTTTCAACAGTGTTTGGGATGACATTAAAGTCACCCACTAGTAACCATGGTGAGTGGGAGAAGAGGCCAGCATGATGGATTAGATTATTCCACAGAAATTGCCTTTCATATGCAAGGTTAGCAGCATAAATAAAATAGGTGTAAAATGAAGTGTTTTGCCCTATGATTGAAATCAAGCAATGAATAGCCTGTGAATTGGTGGAGATCACTGATATGTTAATAATATCAGGGCCACATAACCCAAATTCTGCCTAGATCAGAAAAATCATAGTTGTGTTCTATAGACCAAGTAGGAGCCAAATGATTTTGAATAAATGCCGCATTTATGGGAGACACCTTGGTTTCCACAATGGAGACTAAATCAAGCTTATTTTCAGAGATTAATCTCTTAATCTCTGATTTCTTAGAGGGTAGATTTAACCTTCTAATATTCCAAGTTAGGAAAGGGATCATTTAAAAGGAGGAGTGAAAGAACCTCCAAGATGCCTTTCAAACATCAAATCATAGCTGGAACAATTCTTCTTTCTTGTATTATTCTTCAATCCTTTCATAGACAAATTCCTTTGCTTGACAGGTTGGTGTAAGCCCTCTAGTTTAGAGAGTGAAGATTGCACAATGGTGGAACTTGAATTTCTCTTCATATCTGGACTGTTGTAGGTAAATGGGTAGTTGTTGGCTTGGTTCCAAGGGCAGTTGTGGAGGGTGGGAACTTCAGTAGTGTTATCCTGCCATGTCTCTTGAGTTGAGCGTGAGTGATTGGTGAATGAATTTTTTCCGAGATAGGTGGTTGAGTGTGATGTATGTCTGGCATTAATAATGGTGTAAGGATGGGGTTATGTAAGGTGGATGGAGTATTGGTCTGAGAGAATACAAGCTTCTTGCTACATAGGGGGAATGAATTGGTGTTTCTGGTATAGAGTGGGATGGTGAATCAGTGATTGATTGGGAATTGGTGGGATATGATAATGATGTAGAGGGAGATTGTTGTAGCTGTTTTGATGGTAGGCTGGGGATGGTATTGATGTTATGGCTGGTCTCAAGTTCTGAATCTAAGAGAGGTAAGAATTGGTTAGATGTTAGATGTGCCATAGTAACAGTAGGAGCTTGTTTTAAAGATTGTCCAATGATTGTAGCCTGCTTCTTCTTCTTCCCTCTTATAGTAACCCAATCAGTGGTTGGTTGGATTGCAGGGCTGTGGTCTTTCAATGAGGTGCTGCTAAAATTCTGTGGGATTGATTTGTTCTTCTATTGTGGTGGATTAAAGATATTTAAGGGACATGAGGTGTCATTGTAATTGAGTTAGTGGCATTTACTACAGAATTTTAGTGGCATTTACTACAGAATTTTGGTATCTACTAGTATTCAAGTCTGATTCCCACAATGTTGTCATCTAAAATGAGCTGAACTTCAGTTAGTAGCGGCTTCCTCATGTCCAGATTGACACACAGTCTTGCAAATTTGAGCTTTGTCCTCTCTTCAGTAGCTTGGTCTACATATAGAGGTTCTTCCATTGAGCTTGCAATGTGGCTGAACCTTTTTGTAGTCCAAAATCTCAGTGGAATATTGTAGAATTTGATTCAAGTTAGAATACGTCTTATGGTTGTGAGCTCTGATTGTAATTAATGGCTCCATTTCAATTGGGAGATGGGGTGGCTTGCAATAGACCATGGTCTAAGAGATAAGACATTTTTAGCCTGAGTGGATGAGGAGAATCTGAAGAGAAAGGTATTATTCTCTCCTAAAATAGTACGTGTAAGGCCATGTGATCTCCACAATTTGTTTGTAGCAGTTTGTATCACCTTAAATAGGAGTCTTTTGTGAAATGGTTTCCTAATTAATTGCAGTAAGCTCCAGAATTCCAGACCATCCTGAGCAACTTCGTGGGGTGGATTAATGATGTTTGGAATGTCTGTTTGAGGTGTAAAAATTGTAACACCAATTTATTAGAGGTCTGTTTGAGGTGTAAAAATTGTAACACCAATTTATTAGAGGTCTGTTTTACCACCTCATTCCATGATTTTGTTTGTTGTGCAATTGGTGGTGGTGGTGGTAAGGGTCCAGTAGGTTGGTTGTCATTGATGCGCTTTACTAAAGCTGAAAGTGGTAATAGGTTATCAGGTAGTGTTGTAGGTGAATTTGGTTGGAAGATTGGATTGGGCTAGGTGTGTATAAATGGAATTTGGTTAGGTGGAAAGTGAGCTGAGTTGTTTCCCATTTTGGCAATGTGTAAGTTGGCTGATAGTGGGGCTTTCAGTGGAGATGAAACAATAGTATTTGAAGTAAAATTTGAATTTGAATTTGAATTCAAGCCTGGTCCCCCTGGTTTGGTTTGAATGTCTCTGCTGGAGGAGGATGAAGTGGTGGCTGTGGGTGTTGTTAGTGGAGCCTGCTATTGGTTTTGTAGTTTGGACTCTACAAGCTTAGATCTTAGTTCAGAGATGATTTTTTTGAGCCTGTTGTGCATTTCCAAAGCCTTTCCAAGGTTATTATCCTTCCACTCGAGTTGCTCTTGAAGCTATCAATTTGGTGTGTGCTGGGGAGCTGTATAATAAGGGGTTAAAGTTTCTTGGTAGGTGAGAGTTCACTGAAGAATTAGGAATGGTAGGTGTGGGTGTCATTTATCAAAGCTGACATGGCATGTTGACAAGTCAACACAACTTCAACCTAGTCCCTCGTGGCAATTTGAAAAGTCAAAAGTCTTGAGAAACCAACTCTCGAACATCTCAAGCCCTGGCACTCAACCAGGCCCATCAAGCCTCGAGAAGTCAATCCTCGAGCACTTTAAAGCCCTGGCACTCAACCAGGCCCATCAAGCCTCGAAAAGTCAATCCTCGAGCATCTTAGGCCCTGACACCAAGTCAGGCCCATCGAACCTCGAGAAGTTAATCCTCGAGCATCTTAAGACATGGTACCAAACCAGGCCCATCAAGCCTCGAGAAGTCAATCCTCGAGCATCTTAAGCCCTGGCACTAACTCAGGCCCATCAAGCCTCGAGAAGTCAATCCTCAAGCATCTTAGGCCCTGGCACCAAGTCAAGCCCATCAAGCCTCGAGAAGTCAATCCTCGAGCATCTTAGGCCCTGGCACCAAGTCAGGCCCACCGAACCTCGAGAAGTTAATCCTCGAGCACCTTAAGACCTGGCACCAAACTAGGCCCATCAAGCCTCGAGAAGTTAATCCTTGAGCATCTTAAGCCCTGGTACCAAACCAGGCCTATCAGGCTTCGAGAAGTCAATCCTCGAGCATATTTAGCCCTGGCACCAAACCAGGCCCATCAAGTCTCGGGAAGTCAATCCTCGGGAAGTTAATCCTAATAATATATACCACATTATGTACATAACTCGAAGAGAAGGTAGCAAAGAGAGGGTAGGATCTTCACAACTACAAAGAGTCTAGAATTGGGAAACTTAAGAGGATCTTGAATTGGTGGATAAGAAGTCAAGAAGTGCCTTCACCTCTAGCAAGGCCCAATTAACGAGATGATGGGATTATACATATTATGACAGCAAACCTTAAAATCACATTTAATGTTGTGTTAGGTTCACCAATCGGTGGCCAAGTAACATTTAATGCCTTTGATTAAGGGAAAAATGACATGGTAATGTAACGAAAGGATCGATGAAGAGATTAGACTCTTCAGGCTCTTAAATCTCCAAGATTACCCATGAAATCTGGATTGGAGATGATACATGTAAGCAACTATGCGTAAAAGAGACCATTGAGTAATGACCAATGGGATTCGAGTCTATAAATAGCATTGTCTTATGAAAGAATAAAGCAACCTGGGGAAGAAGCTGTCATAATACATTGTATATTCACCCTACCACCATCAAAGTCTTTCTAATTGGTCTTCTTCTCCTCCTCCTACTCTGTGCATTTCCTCTGTTTCCTTCATATTTGTATTTCTGATATCGCTAAAACATTATTATTTATTGTCTGTTCAAGAAAGGACCCTTACATTTTGGTGAATTCACTGGGGATATCAGTACGAGCCGATGGAATCCCAGGATATGCCGATTCATCATTCAGAGCCCTCTATTGAAATGGGTGGTGACGCTTCTCTCCAGTTGCAGGCACCATCACACTTTTCAAATGCTCACCTACCACGTGTCACATTGCCAGAAAGTTCAGCAGCTCCTTCTATTCAGGAGGAGTTATTACAATCTCATCGTGATCTTAATGGTCGCCTTAACAGACTAGAAGCTTTGATCATGGAAAGTACACGGGCTAAGGTTACTTCCCCTATCAAAATGGCCCTGTCCGAGCACAAACAGCCAGGCAGCTTATCCACTCATGTTCCACCACTGTGGTACCTGCCGACGCAGGCCCAAGCAGGTTCAAAATCGACGCCAGTTCAAGTCGTACCTCCATCCGCTCTTCCGCCCGAGTATGTCATAGAGGCCACGCTACGGGATTTTTTCATGAAGCACACGCCAACTGCCGCATATGCCCTGGTGTTGCGCACTGAACCACCATACCTAAAGAACCTTGCTCAAACCCCTTACCCGCAGGGGTACATCATCCCAAAATTTCCAAAGTACAATAGTGTTAAGGGTGACGCTGATGAGCATTTACAAAGATTTGTAGAGTCCTTAGGCCAACATAGTCATGATGAGATCCTACGTATTCGTGAGTTCTCTAAGTCTCTTACAGGACTAGCTTATCGGTGGTTCCGAAGCCTCGAGCCTGATTCGATCACCACATAACAGCAGCTTTCCCAGAAATTTCACAACAAGTTTGGTCAAGCCATTGAACGAGTTACTACTCTCTCTCTCACTAAAGAAAAGTAAGAGTCTCAGGAGGAGCCCCTTAAATTCATTTCTCGCTTTCAAGGCCGTGCAAGGGTGTGCTTCGAAGGAAACAGTGAGAGAGACTTGGTTGACATTTGTACACAAGGCATGAACAAGACCTACAGGATACATTTGGTCAATCTGGGGCTCAACAGCTTTAGCGACCTCACTACAGCTGTGCAAAACATCTGCAAGGATCTCGCATCTCCCAAAGTAGAAGTTGCTGGCCAAGTCACGCGCAAAGAGACGCCAGCTGCCCCTCGCAGTAAGCGAAGCAAGAAACATCATGAGACATATGACAAAGCCAAGGGATCTCGTGCTGGGCGAGCCAATGAGCCTCCTCCATTTCCTGTCCGTATAGAAGAAGTGGCTAACACTCTGAAATAGTGGGTAAAGCACGGCGAGGTTGTACTACCTGTTCCTCCCAAAGAGCCAACTGCACAGGAACGTGCTAATCCCAATTTCTGCATTTTTCATCAAAATACTATGCATCCAACTAGTGCTTGCAGAACATTGAGGAGAATTTTTCATCAACATCTTGAGGGCGGTGATCTTGAGTTGACAGCACCGAAAGATGTACGGCGTAATCCCTATCCTTGCCATCGAGGTGTGGCCATGGTCACATGCTATGACGAGCTTGCAGAGACTAATCCAATGCAGTCAGGTGCTAGGGTGGTGACTGACAAAGAGGAATGTTGTGTGGTGGCTTCGTCGAGTCAGCACACCCTGCAACACCCTACTTTAACTATCTCTTTTTCTGAAGCTGACAAGAGGGTACCTACCCCTCAATATTGTTCTTTTTATGTCACTGCACAGGTGATGAGCACTGAAAAGTGCGCATTTAAACCTGTTAAGCTTAGGTATTCTAGAACCTATATCTATCTTACTTTACCGTTTTAGACTCATTACGTGTTATTTCTATTTTCAGGCACTAATCCCAATAATAAGCTAA
>JAOTQH010254036.1:0-11695 GCA_025631255.1 Cornus kousa | reverse complement strand
GCCTCATGTTCAAAAATTCATATCTTTTTCGTCTGGAATACGAATCAAGTGATTCTTAAGTCTAAATTCATTAATTTTTTGTTATCTTTCCAACTGTATTCTTGGTTACAACTAGATCTTTCTAGATAATTACCAGTTTACTCTTTTAACCTTATGTATTTATTTTCTTCGTCTTGTTGTTCCTCTTTCGTTCGGACTCCGAATCATGTGATTCTTGAGTTCATCTTGGTTTATTTTTTGTTGCCTTTCCAATGGTGTGCACGGTGACATTTATTTCTGTGTGAAATGATCATTTTGCCTTGGTTCATTTCTTTTCGAGTTTGGCATTCTGCTTCATTTGTTTAGTTCATTAGAGTTTCATGGCTTCATGGGGAGTCATCTTGATACCTCAGGGATGACGTATATCTCTTAAGGCCATTTTGTTTCGCTTGCTTCCGCATCTAGATCCGGTTCGGGTCATCACAGGACACACTGGGTTAAAAAAATCCAAGGTCGTCACATATATATATACTAACCACATTGTAATCACAATTAAACATAAAACCAATTAATTGTGCACAATATAATAATGCATGAAATACAATGTATCCAAAATAAAATCCCTGTACTCAACAACCCCGGTAACGCGTCCTAGTCCAAAAAATGAAAAATTGTTAAAATGGCAACCAATGCATTTTCAAGAGTCCTGAATTCAAGGAAATGCCCCAACTACTCTCAGGACACACCCGGCACACCCCACAGTATCTGACACGTAAAACGAGGCAAAGTGAAAATAACACCAAAAAATTAAAAAAATCCCAGAAAATAAAGAATGATAAAAATCTAAAATATTATAATCTACCTTCCTTAAAGAGATTTCGTCCTCAAAATCTACCCTCCTTAAAAAGAGAGGCCCATTGCCCGACACCTTCCAGAAAAACACCTCACCAAACCGCAGGACTAAGAGTTCACCAACCTTATTGCCTTTGACACCAGATGCTAATAGGCAATCACGCACCACTGCCACAAAAACCCAACGCTTACCACTCTATGAGGGTACTCATCACTCACAACATCATAACACAAAACCACCTGGACTCTATACCCAACTTAGAATTGGCATCGGTCCACGCTACATTGCTACACAAGGCTCCAAAGCCCGAAAGAAGAACGGTCACAAGTCCACTAAACATGACAACATCTAATCTCGACTCATCCTTTAAAGGATACACAAAACCCCAAGCAAAAAATCCCATTCGTCAATCACTAAGTCTCATTCCAAGTAAACACATTCCCGACAACCATACTTATGCTACTTAGTACGCCATTACACCATCACATAACCGCATTATACGACACTCATCATACTAAACAGCTTCAAGATGACTAAATAACAAATCTTCCAATGACTACATAATCATGAGTCACTAGAACAATAAAACGTACTATCTTGTACCCAAGACACAAATCCTCAAAACAAGATCTTAAATAATCAATGATCGTACCACAAACCCTTTATCGGACATTTTGTCCTACCTATCACACCCCGTCGCTTGAGATAAACCATCTGAATCTATCAAACACTATTATTCCAACGAACATCCTTCCCAGACCAGATCCACACTGTTACACTGACATAACACACCACACCTTGCTCTCAGTGTCACTAACAAATCGAAACAATTATTGACCTTTGATCCGACATCGTGCTTAAGAAGGACTGATTCAGGAGAAATGTTTAGCCAAGTCATTCTCATCATTGATCCGACCTCAACACAGATGTCGTTTCTGTCATCAGGTCCAAACTTCCAACACAATCTCATACAGTCCACAAAATAACCATAAGATCCACTCACTATCAATCCATCGCTCTACATAACCTCAACAACTATATAGGCACATACTTACTCTAAAAATCCCAATCACACATCAATCACATTACCTGTAACAAGCTAAAAGTAACATAGCGTCAAATATCACAATCATCGACCAGCATAAAAGATTTCCAGTCCATTCCGTAACAACCAAAACTAGAGATGAACTCCATGATATCATTCGATCCAATTTTTATCTCATTAAAATACTTTATAAGGCTATCTCATGCCTGTAATCTCAAAAGCAAAGTCAATTACTATGATTACTCCTCAAAGGAATCATACATTCACATTTCAAATCATATAATCCTGAGATGATACCGACACTAGTCCTCAAAACACTGCTCGAATCAAATGCCTATAAAAACATACAAGTACATGACTCACGTCATATCACCTAATCATCCTCAAACTTACAGTTCATGACACATCCCCTAGCCATCACCACTAGCACCAGACACCGGAAACACACAATCCCTATTTAGCAACTCGTGCCTCACACACCACCGGTCAAAACCATGCACAAACAAGCATCACCAAAACCAAATACCCCATCTCCCTCCATAGGAATGAGTCAACCCATACAACCAGACCTTTACCAATGAACTCTAACAATGTAACAAACCACACATAGGTCCGTCCATCCACGGATACGCACAACTCCTAAATGGAGAACAAGACTTAAGACAAACGACGTCCTTGTCAAGACTAGAACTAACGAAAAAGGTAACAAACCCCCTTCTCACTAGAGACTGATGACTCACACCAGAATGCACCCAACACCCTGTCACATGCTACTCACCAATTGTCTAACCATGGACACCCAATCTCACTTGAGATGAAATAAACTTCTTACGCACAAGGAGGTGAACTAACTGGATACCCGTACGGAATTACGAACACAAATCTAGGCGACCTTGCCACAAATGGACCGTCATACACTATCAACACCGAAACCTCGCATACGCTACTCTGCAATACCCATGCTAACCAAAACCAATCAGATAAGAGCACTAATTGCTTACAGCGTACTACCACTAGGAACGATCCACAAACGATTGAACACACCAACAACCACATACTACTTGCTTTATCATGCAATCCTGCACAACATTGCCAAAATTGATCACTTACACCACATCGCGGCTCTCTCAACAACCGTGCTATAATACCCCTAATTTTACAAGGATAGTCTCGGTATTTTCATTTATGTTTTTTGTGCTTGTTTAAAGTCTTTACTTGATTATTTGTTTATTTGTTAATTGTTTAATTGTTTAAATTGATTTCTTTGTGTTAATTAAATTATATGCTTATGTGGATGCTCATTAATGGTTTAAATTAATTTTTTTGTTTAATTGAAATTATAAAATAGGTGACTTGAATTACATGTTTAAATTAATTGTTTAAATTAAAGTGCTTAATTTTATTAAGGATGGGATTGGATGGTATGGATTAAATGGGTACGGTTAATACCCATGGATGTTTATACATATATATATATGGGTATATATGTATATGTGGATTAGTTTAATTATTAGTAATTATTAATAATTTAATTAGAATTTTATTCATTATATAATGTGTAATATTATTTTAGGGATTTATATCTTTTTATGGGTTAACCGACTTAGTGATAGGGTTATTTTATTTTTAACAATTAACATGCTTTTAAAACACATTTATACTTCATTTACATATACTAATATTTAAACACATAAGCACTTAGCAAATAGGCATGCCTTCAAAACCATAAACATGTAAGCAAGTAAGCATGCTTCATAAAACAGTAAGTACATAAACACAAACATGTAATCAACACAGGTCAACCTTTTATCCCTCTAAGCAAACCACTACCCGTCGTCCGTAAGGTATTCGAACCTAACACTCTGATACTAAATTTGTAACAACCCGAACCCGAGGGTCAAAATCACTAATCGGATCCTTACTCGAACCTGAGGTCGTCTAAGGGTACTATAGTCAATTCTCATGTCGATACATGATATACATGTTATCCCAAGGCTTACAAGAATAAATAAATAAATATAATAATAATAATGAGATCACAAATACAAAAGATGTCAAAACAGTTTACTATCCCATTCAAACTTATGGAGGAATGTCGTCCGTCACTTCCTTCCCGTGACCTGAAAAATGGTAATAATGTAATGGGGTGACCCAACTACTCAATAGGAAGTGTTTAGACACATCTCTTATGACCCCGTGAATCCACACAAAGAATATAATATAAGTAAACGGGATCATACCTTGAAAAATAGGTAGAGCAATAACAACATACACAAAAATGTAAACAAGTCATCCGACCACCAAGTATGCACTATGTGCCAATGAAATGCAATACCATACAATGTCACTCTCTGTAATACCCCCTAATTTTGAAATACGGGTTGATCAAATCCGCGCACAAAAGTAGGGGATATTAGAATAATTAAAGTATTTAAACAAGCACAGAATACAAAGATGAATAATAAAGAATAAACAAACCGCTGAAGAAAACTAATAAACAAATATTTTATTAATTAATAATTCTCCACCAATTACAATTCGGGAATCCTGTAACTCAAGGACCCCTTGAAACACTTATCTAATAATTCAATTACTACTTAAAGTACATAAGCTGAATAGATGAATGACAGTCTCCCAGCTGCGGATCCTCAACCTTGAGACTGGAACTTCTAGAAACCTGAAAAATAAATCGCGGGTTAAACCCTACGAGCAAGTTTCCTCTACTAGACCTCTGAAAACTAATAAATAGATTATCTCTGATTAAAACCAAACCTAATAAAGTTTTAAGTTTAATAAACCATGATACGTATATATATCAATAATTATATACCGTATAACCTTTACATCCATTAATAGTTTCATTAATCTTCAAAAGCATTAAACCATGATTAACACATAATCGTACTTAAACCAATTCGGAACCTCTTCTCTTTTTAACGAGAAACACCTTTAACTTTAACTCCATTTTAAATAATTATTTAATCATTTAAATAATAAAATATAATTCAAGAAGAATTATATTTAATCCAAAAACTAATAATGAATTTAATTATTTAAATCATACAGCCAATACCTAGGCTATTGACACACCATCCATGTCTTTCCCAGTATTATTTTATTAATATATATAAAATAATACACTTACCTGTAAGTACTAGAATATTCTAGTTTAAGAATATCTAATCCTACTCCAACCTATACATATAATAATCATAGATGATATTTTAATCATCTAACACATAGCAATTTAGTTACACTTTGGCAAATCAACCATTCCATACAAATATATTCATTTATATATCGGCAACTCAACCATGCCTCCTTACGTATGTTTATTTATACATTGGCAATTCAATCATGCCTCCACAAATATATTTATTTATATATATCGGCAATTCAACCATGTCTCCTTATGTATGTTTATTTATACATTGACAATTCAACCATGCCTCCATAAGTATAGTTATTTATACTTTGGCAATTCAACCATGCCTCCACAAGTACACATACACACACACACATACACACACACACACACACACACACACATATATATATATATATATGTCTTGACAATTCAAACATGCCTCAAATTTTAAACTTAACAATAAACCAAAACATATTTAGACATCCTATGCATATTATAAGCATCTCCTGAATTTAACAACCAGTCATTCCATATATACCAAATAAGAATAACTAGTTATTAATCATCTTAAATAACATATATATACACATACACATATATTATATAATATATATACATGTATAATACAATCGATAATAATCTTTAATTATCTAGATCATATATATACCTATATATCCATATATATATATAGGTATATACTTCCTTCCATACAAAAACACATATTAACTAAACCAAACATACATATATACATATAAATTATTGTTTTCATATATATAAATATATATATATATCCACACCTCCTTCCATTACAAAAAGTATTAATTAATAATGTATGCACCAATTAAATGTTACTAGATATCGTAGTAGTAATTTATGTTTCTCAGAACGCTAAGAACACTTCCTTTAATGGTTGCTTCCAACCCTAACAGCTTAAATATCTACTTTGGAAATTTAGTGGACCCCACAGAAGCTTTCCGGTACCTCACACGCATGTCCACGCGCCCCCACGTGCCGCCACACGCTCCTACACTCCATGCACGCACCACCACTAACTGTCAGCTATCCTCACGCGCCTGATTTGGCCCTCTGCGTGCACTGGCCTCCTCTCATTGGTTGGGTGCACGATAGCTACAAGACGCAGCCACACTGGATCAATCTTTTGTTGACTATTCTACATCCACGGTACAGGTGTACAAACGCACCATCTTTTCGTGTGCCGCGATGTACCTAATCCCTCACCCTTGTATTAATTAATCTGAACCGCTAGATCTCCATGGCCATCATCTTATCATGTGCCGCATAGCACTGAATCAATCCATTATTTATTAAATTAATCCTATGGTTTAGATTAGCAGTTGTACTAACCTACCATGTAACCGACCACACCGGATCAGAAGCCCTATTACATGCGCCGAAACCTCCACCAGTTCATAGAACAGCATAAACATATATATATATATATATATTATATTTATACACAAATATAAATATATATATAATTCTAAAACATCATAACAAATTTAGAAAAATCCCATAAAATTTCTTAAAAATCACAGAAAATTATCAAAAATTCTATAAACCCTAATTAACCATTTTGGGTCATAAATCAAGCATATTAGTTGATTCTAAAATAAATATATCATATTCAACTATCCAATTAAAATTTAAAGTTCTACAAAAATACAATATAATAATTTAGGGTTTAAATTCATCCAATCTAAGTCTGATTTAATCAAATAAATTTAATTTAAAAATTGATACTCAAGGTGATAAACTTATGGGTCCCAAGAGAAGAGTTAGAAAAAAACTTGCCTGAAAGTTTCGAAACGAAACCGACGTCTCAAGTTTTGATTGACTCTTCTAATCCCGATGTCCTCTTCCTCTGATCCGGCCTCCTCTTTGTCGGCCTTCTCCTTTTCTCTCTCTCTCCATCTCTTTTCTTATTTTTTTTCTAACGTGCAAACTTTTATCGATACAATCTTAAGTGTATATTTATACTCATTAATACCTAATCCTATACCAATAATGACTACTAAATAAAAGGAAACTAAAATATATATTTTGACACGCATATTTTGTATAATATATATATACACATATTTTCTTCCATAATTAATTATTAATTAATTAAATCGTATATGCCCATATATATCCATAAATATATATCTATATATATATTCTTCCATAACACTAATTAATTAATTATATTTATAATTATACAAAAATAATTATTTAAATAATCACAAAACTATGGGCTTTATTAATTAACCCAACAAAGATTCCTTCAACCCTAAGACCATATCTTTTGGCCCAATTTTCCTTAAGTCCAAACCCATTTAATTTAAATAAAACAAATAATTAAATAAACCCTTAAAATAATTAATTACATGAAACACATAAACAAAATAAGAAAATACAATCAAGTCACACCACACCAATAAAATCAATACATCAATAATTCAATTAATAATCGAACACACACACAACAATCATCATATCAATCACGAAATGTAACTTAAAATAAGACAATTAAATCTAAGCACTCAATTAAATAGAATAAATTATTTTTTAAAAAAAATAAATAAAAAATAAAAGCAATGAAACCCAAATAAATAATAAAATAAAATAAAAGTAATTAAAATTAATTAATAAATCCTTTTAAAATTTCGGGGTATTACAGTTGATACGGCTTTTTCATTACAAATTCTGATTTATTAAAAGCCTGTCTGAGAGATATTTTGCAAAAAATTGAATCTAATTTTTCTGTCTTTCTTTCTAGATAGCACATATAAACACAAGAGTGATTTTAGGGTGGTGTTCAATTCTTGATCGTGTTAAAAATTTATTGAATCTTGCATTTACAACTATTAAAGAAAGTAAATCTACTTCTTCTACATCAAATTCAAATCTTGAAGAACAGAGGTGAAACGATCACACTTTGAAATGGTCAAAGCATTCGAGAAGTGTTGTTTGATCTACCAGTAATCCTTTTATAGAGATCAAGAAAAAGCTTGAGGTCAAGAGTTGTTGGATGGGATGTCGCAAAGTTAGAGGATTGTTAGCGATTGATGCGTGATAAAACAATAGGATGTGAGCCTGAGTCAAAGTCCATTGTATTTTGTTTCAAACATGGTGAATCGATTTATTTTGGCTGCACAGTCCACGAGGTTTTCTTGCGCAAACAGTTGGTCTATTTTACCAATTAGGGTTTCCTTGCTAAAAATCCTGGTGTGATCTCTAACTGTATTACTTTGCTTTATTTTATCTTGCATGAGATTAATTGACTAATTGTTAAAATAAGTGAAGTTAGTAAGACACAAATATGTTTCTAAAACTACAAAACTTTCTAATCTTCCGCTGCATAAACTCACAAATTGGTATCAGAGCCAATCTCTACATATTGAGTTAATTTTTGTGGAAAGTTTTGATTGTTTTTCAAAAATTTGTTTCATCATGTTTATACCTTGAAATAAGGTGGTTCTAATCAACGTGGTCCTTTATTTAAACGAAACAATTATAATTTTTGAAAATCTAAGATGAGAGTTTATTTGCAAAATTCAAGAGGTAAAGCTTGAGCTATAGTTGAATCAGGTTATACACCACTTACAGAAGAAAAAACTATGGATTAAAGTAGCTAAGTTTTGAAAGATGCTTTTACTTTTACTGCTGTTGAAACTGAGCGTAATTATGTTAATGGAAAAGCTTTATATGCAATTATAAATTTTGTTGTTCCATTTGAATATGTTTGAAATTCTAATTGTAAAACTGTTAAAGATGCTTGGGATATTTTGCATGTTACTAATGAAGGGACTTCAAAAGTGAAGTTGTCCAAAATTCAAATTCTTTCTAATAACTTTGGGAACATTGCGATAAAACAAGATGAATCCTTTTTTAATTTTTATTCTAGTCTTCTTGAAATTATTTCTGAACTGTGTCACATAGGCAAAAGAGTTAGTGATAAGAAAATCTGTGAGGAAATCTTAAGGTCTTTACGTAAAAGATTTCAAATAAGGGTAGAAACTATCACTGAATATTGAGATTTATCTATTTCTAAAGTAGATGAAGTTGTAGGTTCATTGAAAAATTTTGAGATGCAGAATTTTTATTTAAATTAGAAGGAAAATAATCTTACTTTAAAATCAACACAGGTTGATAATTCTATCGATGATAATTCTGATGATGATGTTACCTTTATTTCAAGCCAATTTAATCAGTTTTTGCAAAGACAATAGAGGAGAAGGAATGACAATGGGGCCAATCCTAATTTTTTTTGACGAGGGGTCAAAATTGAGAATAAATGAAAAGAAAGTAGAATAGCCAAAAGAAACTGAATTCACTTGCTGAAATTGTGGTAGCAAAGGTCACACAACCAATATTTGTCCTAATCCTAAGAAAGATCAAAATGATAGGAATAAAGGAAAAGCAATGAAAGTTTCTATTTTTGAAAATTCTACTTCTAGTGATAATGAATATTCTCCTCATGATGATTGAAATGTTTTTTCTTATGTTGCTTATCTTGAAAAGGGTCCTCATTTTGTTACTTTGTCTGATTCTAACATTTTAGATGATGAAGCAATGAAGTTCTTGATGAACAGGTTCAAGATAATGAAGAAAAATTAAAGAAGATGTTCGAAGAAACTATTCAAGTCAAATTGGCTATCAATAAGTTAGCAAATGAGCTTATCAAAGCAAAAGAAGAGAATGGAGACCTTAGAAAGCAGATTGATGAAGGAAAAAGAAAAACTTTTGAAAGTGATTTAATTCTATCATCTCTGATCTTAACATGAAGATCATCGTTCTTGAAGATAAGGTAAGTTGTTCTAACTCCTTGAAAGAATATCTTGCTCTGAAAATTGATAATGTTGAACTTGAATTGCAAACTGCACAAGATAAACTAAAAGGGTTCACTATGGGTCAAGTCAAGTTAAATAAGATGATTAACATAGGTAAGAATGTGAATGATAAAACTGAGTTAGATTTTGATAAAGGCTCATCTAGTAATCAAGGTAAAACAGTTATTATAAAACCTGTTGATAATTCTATGCCTAATCCAAGTTTGGTTGATGCATTACATTATGATATTTCATATGTGCCTAAATTGTTGCATTGCACTTTTTGTGATAAGAATAGACATAGCTATCATTCATGTTTTCACAGGAAAAAGAATATTTTTTCTAAAGTTCATTCTCATAATGGTCATGCAAAGAAAAAGGTGCATTATAGGAAGAAAAATAATTTTGTGACACCTATGAATTCTAAAGCTAGAAATTTGCCTAAGAAAGAGGTAAAATATGAGAGTGAAAATCGTGTGAATCAAAAAGAAAGATTTGATCAATTATGTGCTGGTGAAGTCCGTGGAACTAGTTTCCAAAAGGACTTTACCTTCAAATTGAGTCCTATGATGATTAGTGATTATGGTTTATGCTTAAATGAAAATTTTGTTGCCATTGGATCACTTGTTAGGGTTTGGTTAAGGTATTGAGTTATTGATCATATTCCTCATGATATATGTATAAAAATTCTTTCATTGAATTTATGATCCATCTTTGAAAAGCAAATTGAGACACATGATGATTTGATAAAAATAGATTCTTGTATGGTAATCTATACATTGAAAAACAATTTGCATTGATTAATTAGGAGATTTTTAGATTTGAATTTCTTGAGTTCATAGTTTTTGTGCACTAGTCCATATCTAAGAAATTTGATTGAAAATTATTGAATTGTTGACTAGGGTATATTGATCACAAAAGTTATAAAGGTTATTGTCTGAAAAAAATAGGAGTATAAAAAAAAAAAAAAATATTCAGTATGAAAAAAATTAAAAAATTTGCTGGATTCTTTGTTAAGGAAAGGATATCTATTGAGTTTGGGTTGAAAGCTTCTATTAGACTTTGAAGTGGAGCTAATTGAGTGATAAGAAAAGTGAAGACAAGTTAAATTGGGGAATTGTTGTTTGCTCTTTAGAGTGAAAGCCATCTTACTTAAAAAAATTGCTCAAAAATAATTTAATCTTGATGTTTTTCGATCCATATGGTTTAGACAGTGATTTGATGAAATTTGATTTAAAATTGCTGAGATTGAATTTCGCACTCACATGAACTTGCTAGATTAATTTTTAAAATTTTCAGTACAATTTGCAAGTTGAATTTCATGTTATGATTGCTTTCTGAGATTTGAAATAAATTGAAGATTCTGTGGAGTTAGATATTTGTGTTCTTAGATATTCAGAAAATTCTCTGAAAAATTGAATCATGCGTTGACCGGAAGAATTAAATGATTAGTGATTTTTTTTTTTTAAAATTAAAAAATTTGAAAAACTCAAAAAGATTTTAGATTTTGTTTTGGGTTTATTATGATCACTGAGTTTTTGAAAAACTGGAAAGAAAATTTTTCTGAAAAATGTCTTTTTGGATTCAAGTCTGGAGCACTTGAACCGGTTCCACTTGTATTGAACCAATTCCACATGTATTGAACCGGTTCAAGGCTAAAAAGGATTCAATGGAATTGGATCTGCCATACTTGAACCAGTTCCAAATATTATAAACCGATTCAACGAGTCTTTTTGGCCTTTTGAAAAAAACAACCAGACTTGAACTGGTTCCACTTTGGCTGAACCGGTTCAAGCCTGCGAGATGAGGCATTTAAAACCTGTCAATTGCGCGTTGTT
>JAOTQH010254005.1:0-11698 GCA_025631255.1 Cornus kousa | reverse complement strand
AACATTTTAATTTTTAAAATTTTTATTAAATTTATATTTTTTGTAAATTAAAAATAAAAATAATACCTATATTTAAAATTAATTTTTTTTTAGAAAAAAAAAAAACCTCAAATTTTCTTAAACTTCTATTAAGGAACGTTTTCGTCATTAGAAAAGCACTTTAATATGCGTAATCTTCAAAAATTTATTTATTTTTTATTTTTTATAAATTTAAAAGAAAAAGAAAACCTAAAAGGAAAATTATTTTGAAGATTTGATTTAATAATTCTCTTAATTTTCTATTTTCTTAAATTTCTATTAAGGGTGTTTTGTGTAAAAATCTAATAGTTCAAGGGGATTTTATGCAATTTGACCTTTTTTAAAGTTCTATTAATAATAATAATAGTATTAAGAAGCATTTTTGCCATTACAATCTGACGTTGGTCAAAGTTGCAATAATTGAATAGTTCAGGGGGTATAAGGTTAAATTATTAGTTAACGGGAGTTTTGTGCCAGTTTCAGATAGTCAAGTGAGATGCATAATCTTCAATTATGTAGGTGTATGCCCATTGGTCCTGAACTACCAGATGCATATTAATGCTTCCTATTTGAGGCGTTAGAGACATAGAGTTGATATATGGAGTAATTGTTTTGTTGGATTAGGTAAGCAATTTACTTTGAAAAAGATTACCATCAATAGTTAAATTAATTAATTGTTAATTACTCATACACATTTGTCTCTTCTGAGAAAAACTTGAATACTTGACATTCCTTTGAGAAATAAGAGGCTGATACCTAGGTCACTAGCCCGTTGGTATTCATGTGTTATATTTAAAATTATCTTAAATACGACGATTTCTTGAATGATACTTAGCTAATTTTTATTTATTTATTTATTTTTTTGGGTAAATAAATGAATGAATTGTTCATATGATTATAGATTAAAATTTCTTGGATTTTGCCTACAGTGTTTTTTAATAGTTATGAAGCAAGTATGATTTTTTTTGATAATTAGGGTATTCAGGGTTTTACACCGACTAATCAACAGAACTAGTGCAAAGCGACCTCTCATACGAATCGAGTAAAATTCCGGCTATGTCCGCCACAGTGATTCAAAAGAAAAGCAAGTACGATTTTGCAATGACATATCAAACACAAAAATGTCAGTAACAGCCACTGCTTCAATTGTTACACAAAGAAAGGTAGATTATTATTATTATTATTATTATTATAAGGCAAATAGTTATAAGGGTGGTTGAGTTAGTTGATCTGATGCTGAGTCAAAGGCTCTCTTTCTCATCAAAAAGTGTAGTACCTAAGTTTTGACCATTTCAAGGTCTCCATATTTTATATCTGTGTTCATTGCTTGTCAGTGAAAGTTTGAATTATAATGTTTCTTTTTGGTGATGGTTGTTTAATTATCATTCATTACAAATTATAAATACACACAAATGCATGTATGGATTCTACATACTAACTTTGAAATAATAAGATGCTTAAACGCAGCCGCAGGAATGTAGACAGGGTTAAAAGCAATTTCTGAAGTTCATGAATCATGATGTCTTGGTTGGTCGTAACATCAGCTTCGCAACTATTTTTTAAGGGTTCGATATCGTTACACACTTTCATGAATCGGTCAATTTATACCGATATTTGTCCAAATCCGTTACACGATTACACTGCGACCGCAAACAATACTGTAATCGATACCGATACTGCGAATCATGATATAGGTATACACATGTATATTTATTGGGTTAATTACACTGACCTCTTTCGAGGTTTGGAAAAAATTACATAGGTTTGGATAGACTATTCAACATTTACTACATTGACCTTCCTTAAACTCATTTTTCAACAGCTAAAAAGTGAGTTTAAGTGTAAAAGTCCATAATGCCCTTATATTATAGTAATATATTATACTACATTTTATACAAAGAAAGGGTAAAATTGTTATTTTATAAAATTTGATCAACAAGGCTGCCGGAAAGAAAATACTAGTGATTTTGTTAAGCAAAGCACCAAAACTCAGAAGTGGTCAAAATAATAAATATTAAACAATTTATTTGTGTCTAATTTGTTCAAACTTAAAGAGAAATCTACCTTGTGTGGGTGTGTATTAGTGCTTCCTTTTGTTGGTTGGGGATACAAGTTCATATATGATTCATCAAAACCATTTGTATATTGTACTCATATATTATTATATTTATCTGTGTTTATAATGAATTAGAATATTTAGTTGGTGGAGAGTAAATCCAATAACCTCAAATTATTGACTTGATCACATTAGTCTACTGAACTTGGAACCTTAGTTATTCTTGATTGCTAGGAAATAGTATAAGGTAACTAATATCTTATTATGTTAGGCAAAGTAATAACAATTTTATTTTGTTACTTATATTATATTGTTAATTAAATAAGATCATTGGTCTCAGAAATCATAGTGTCCATATTGGACTAAGTAGCAACAGTAAGTTTAGTGAAGTGTCACACATCAACGAGTTCATGCTAATTTCTCTTCAAGCGAGTCACTTGTCTTTACCCATATAATAATTTAATTGCATAATCGTATATGTCCTGCTAATTTCAACTAGAAATTTGATTTTTTAGTTTTTTATTTTTATTTTCACGATGGAACATGTACTATGTATGATAAAATGTGATGACAATAGTATAGTAAAAGAAATTTTATGATTTTTTTTTTAATTGACGATGGTGGTATTGGATCTCTTAAAATATTTCATAATTCATCGTCCGCCACATATAATCACTTGTCTCACAAAATCTTATGAGAATTCAAATTTGTTTTCTCTTGTTTCAAAATGTGATGGCTAAAATTTGTCAATAAAAAACACTTATAAAATTTGGCATAAAAATTGTGTAAGTTCTTCACATATCTAGATTCTTTCTTCTTTCAACTTGGATGGGCCGACTTGGGCACAAGGTACAGGGAAAGGAAAGAGGAGTTCAGTTTTTTAAGAATGGTTTTTAAATTTTTTTTGATAACTGAAAATTAGAAAATTATGCAAAAACTTACTTATGTTGAAAATTATTTTCTAAAAACTGAGTAAAAAAATAATAATATTTTTCAATAAATTGTTTTTAAAAATATTTTGATGTTTTTTAAGTGACAAACCATGATACCCTAAGGTCCTTTTTCTTAGCTCGAATGCCTTGAACTTTTTTCAAGAGAGAGAAAGGAAATTAATGAAGGAATGAATCCCTCTAGCTGAGCCTTCATTATGCTGTCAAAAAATAGTAGAAAAAAGAGAGAGGAAAAATAGAAAAGAAATTATTGATCCTCTTTTTCTAAAAAATAAATAATAATTTTTTTTTTTCTTATTCTCTCCCCTCATTATTGCAATATTCCCTTTCTTTTTAATTTTCCATTTTACTTAAATCATTATGAGTAAAAAAAGAAAACACCCACATCAATTTAGTGAAGAAAATCCAACTCGTTAAAAAGTTAACTCTCCCTTGGAAAAACAAAATTATGTATTTCACTTCTTAAAATTTTGGCACCTTTTAAATGGTAAGAATTTTAGCAAATTAAAAAAATAAAACTAAAAATAAAAAAAAAATGTTTTTTTCCCCTTCCAACAGTAACTTTTTAATGGTTTAATATCACTAAATCCTCCCATGAAAAAACTAATTTCTATTTTCTAACATTTATACTTAGGTCTTTGTTCTCCATACCCATGTTTGACCAACTATACGAATGTTGACTTTTAACTTGATTTAATGCAAAGGCAATTCATCTTCACTCTCTCCCAAATTTCAACATGCTGAATCTAAATTTAAAGTTTGTTTTTTCATTTTGAGGTCTTTTAAGGGCAATGAATTGCAGTCAGAGTTGAAAATCAAAAGAGTTGACTATTTTTTCTTAATAAGGGTTTGATTATTAAGTTTAATTGGAATGGTTGGTTGAAAACTATACTTTGTGGAATAGATAATGGGTGCATTGAGTATACCAAGTTAATTGTATACTTGATTAATGAAAATGAAATATCTTTTGGTAATTTGAAAGGAGTCACTAATGAGGGAATATATATTGGGTACATCGACTCATCCGAATCATATGTACACCACACGTGCTAGAGCGTGTACAACTAGTACGACTCGGTTCATCCGAATCATACGTACACAACACGTGCTGGAGCGTACACAACAAATACGACTCGAATAAGACAATGTGCAGTCACACCTAATAGCTTCTCCTAACCAAGGGAATGCTGACACTAGTCAAACAGTAAATGCAGTTAACTTGTCAAATCCATTTTGCAACAAAAATGGTTGTTTACAAAGACCAGATTGGGCATCATACATTTAAGCCAAATGCTCCAGAAAGTAATGATCGGATAAAATTTTTAAATTATGCACCCTAATTGATTGTTTTGGTTATGTAAAATTCAACTTTGCCATTACAACAGTAAATGTGCAAGTGACATTACAAGGCGAGTTTGGTTTACGTTTTTTTTGTTTTAAAGTGAAATAAAATAAGTGTTTTGTTTTATGATATTTTGAATAATAATTGAAAGTGAAAGTATGTTTGGTAATATTTGTTTGTTGTAAAAAAATTTGGAATTAAAAATATAAAAACATGTTTGGTAAAAAAGTATTGCAAATTTTAAAAATATAATGACTATTTTAAAAAGGTCATTTCAGATTATTATTATTATTATTATTTTTTTACTATAGTACCCGTTGCTACAATGTAGAAATATGTAAAAAATACTAAATTTGTGTTTCGACTTTTGGTCACTATTCTCGAAACGTTTTGACATTGTACAAAACAAAATATTTTTTAAGAAGTTCGTTTTTTCCACCGTTCATTGTTATAGCACCCAACAAAAACACCGAAAATAAAATGCATATCAAACGGACCCTAAATAATTAATTTTTTTTTTTAATGTGTTTATCAAAACTTGTACTAGTATTTTATTTGTGCAATTCTTACTATCTTAAGAATACTCAAGAGTGATACATTTGTGACAATAAGTATTGCATTGGTTGTGATGACTTTGTGGGCGGGTGCAAAAGGTACTGATAGGCTATCATACTGGGCGAGCTACATGTGCACAATCTCGCATCGCCGAGTAAGGGAAAGGTGAAGTGTTTATACGTGATGGTGTTATTTCCAATTGGTATGAGGCCTTTTGGGGTAAAACTCAAGAGTAAAACCGTGCTGGTTCAGGTCCAAAGCAGACAATATCATACCATGTGATAGAATGGGTCGTTACAAATGGTATCAGAACCTAACCTAGCCAGAAATGTGGTCAATGAGGATGTTGGGCCCCAAAGGGGAGTGATTGTGGCAACCCTGTGGGTGGGTGCAATAAGCACTAGCGGGCTATCACACTGGATGAAGTGTTTATATGTGATAGTGTTATCTACAATTAGTATGAGACATTTTGGGATAAAACCCAAGAGCAAAATAGTACAAGCTCAAACTCAAAACAGACAATAGCATATCATTTTGTGGAATAGATCATTACATTGGTGACCCAAAACGAGAATATCAAAATTACAATTTGGTTGAGTAAGTCATTCCATCGTAGTTATCATCCCAAAAATGATCCTATTTAATAGAAAACTAACTTTGTAAATAATCATGTCAAACAGTACTGTTTTGTTTTGTAGTTTTTCATATTTTCATGCTCAAAAATTGAAATTTGTTTTCTATTCTTGTTAAACTATTATTGAAAACTTAAAAAAACAACAAAGTAAACATAGCAGCTAAATGGGCTATAGTTTTAAATTTTTTATTAGTATTCTTTTTTCGACAGTGGTAGTGTACTCATGTCAAATTTCTTAAAATATCCAATAATTTACCACCAGTTAAATGCAGTCTCTCGTTCCATATACACCCACCAGTTAAATGCAGTCTCTCGTTTCACATGCACGAGTAATTATCAAGAAAATTCTTAAAGGTTGCAAGAGAGATTCCAACTCTACCTCCTAAGATAAAGTAAATGAAGCATAAATGAGCTGTAACAATGCGTATAATGATGAAAAGAAAAATTAATGATTAATGATAAGCATTATTTTCCTTTTAAATTAAATGCACGAGGGTAAAATTGAACTTAAAAAATTCACGATAAGTATTATTTTCCTTTTAAACTAAATGCATGAGGGTAATATTGAACTTAAAAAATTCACGATAAGCATTATTTTCGTTTTAAATTAAATGCATGAGGGTAAAATTGTGTTTAAAAAAGTTCATGATAAGTATTACTATTTTCCTTTTAAATTAAATGCACGAGGGTAAAATTGTCTTTTTGTATTTTCCGATGGTTGTAGTAGTTACCAGTTGTCAATTAGGACTGGCCAAACAAAATTATTGGGTGAGGTTTGGAAATAAAAAAAAAACAAACTCAATGCAGAGTTAGGATAGGGTTTCTCTCTTTTTTATCATAATCTGACCAAAACTAACAACTCTCTTGTTGTTTGCTCAACTAAAATAACAAAATCAGTCTAAGGGCAGTTTCACATCTACAAAAAAAAAATAATCAAATTTCAAACGAATAAAGACCAACAAAATCTCTCTCTCTCTCTCTTGTTTCCGTTTCTTGACAGGTCTCCATAATCAATCCAATCCGTAGCCCACAGCTTCTAGATAACAAAGACCTTTCTCTGCCTCCTTGTTCAACACTCAATAAATCAATATATTTATATACACACACATATATATATATATATATGACCATTCATTGCTGAAATTATGCTTCTGTTCAGCCTTTGATTTGTGACATTGGAGAGAAAGAGATGATGGATTATCATCAACTTGCTGGTAGATCCTCTTACGAAGATAAACTCAAGCTCCTTGAGGCTGATATACAGCATGCCAATTTGCTGTGAGCTCTCTCTTTCTCTCTTCCCCAAAATTGGGTTTTTTTTTTTTAAATTTTTTTTTTTTTTCAGAATTTTAACACTGTTTTCTTTGTTGGTTCTATGAAAATTCACAACAATGTATGAATTTTCTTGGGGTTTTCGGTTATCCCCTGCTTTCTGCTTTACTGATTTTTTAATGGGTACATTTTCAGAATTTTGATGTTGGCTACTTTCTCTGCATTTGTTTGAGTTGTGCTTTTGATGGGTAATATAAATAACACACACATATATATATATGCACATATATATAAATATTCATTTTTTTTCAAGTATTCTGTAATTTCACGAAGAGGGCATTTCCAATTTGAGATTTTTTATGTTGGAAATGGTCAATTGTTTGAGTGGTGGTTTTGATGGGTTTATACAAAATTATATATATATATATATATATATATTATATATTATCATTCTTCTTTTTACTTAAACATTATAGGAACTATTAGAGAACATTTAATCTGGCAATCTGTGCTTGCTAATTTAGTTATAACAGTTTGTTATTCCAGCCTAATTATATTTGATGGCTTTAATCTCTGATAATCCAGACCAAAAATAAAAGAGAATGAGAGAGACAGGTAATAAAAATCTGTCATTCAGCCAAGGCAATTGAAATTCTAGAAATTTGGCTTCACTGAATTTTAGTAAATTTTATTTTAGATGGTTAATGTTAAAAACTGCATATCATTATGAAATGATGATTTTTTTTTTTTTTTTTTTTTTGGGTTAGGTAAATAGTCACGCACATAAGTTTGCATACTGGAAACCTTCTCATTTATGTGGACTTTAATGATCTTATTACCAAATTTATAAACCACTCAAAAATATATATATATTCTCGATTTCGTTTGTTTAGTTCTTACTTTCTTTTAGACTTTTTTAACGTTGATTATGAACACTTGATTATTTATGGTCTGATGGAGGCTGCTAATTAATGTCTAAAGGGCTAATGGAAGTGATTATCTTATTCTTAGTTGATTTATGGTTGCAGGGCTTCTTCTATTCCAAGTGTAAAGGGCAGTGCTTGTCTTCAAATGAAATTGGTCTACAACCCCTTTGCACCCATTTTTTTGCTATTTCTCCAATGGATGGACTGCTCATGCACTTGTCTGTTTCCAAGTTATTTGAATCTCTTCCACATAGTTGTATACAAGGTTGTTCCCTACTTGCTTACTCATGCATTTTTTCGGACAAAATCTTTTTCTTTTTTATTTTGTTTTTCGTTGGGGAGTTAGTGATCATATCGTTGGTCCATGGTTAATCTCTTATCTCCTTAGGTGTGTCCAGATGGTAAGCCACTTCTCTCTTCGTATAGAAGGAAAGCAACCATTAGAGAGTTCTACGGTATGCCAACGATCTTCTGTTTTTTTCCGGTTAATTTGATTTGTTTAAGTGGCCTATTTGGCATTACAAAGACATGGAACCACTAAATGTGTTTCACATAGCATTTAAAGTTAGTATATTTTGCTCTGTAGAGAATGTTTAATTCAGTTTGATTCATTGCATTCATCATATCATTTTAGTATTTTTGCACTTTTAGTGCAAGGAACACCAAAGGCAATGAATGGTTTCATTGTGTGTTTTTTATCTGGTTTTTACTGTTACTTTTAATTTTGTATATTCTAAAAGGAAAAATATTGCAGCCGTGATTTTTCCATCTCTTCAACGTCTCCAAAGCAACTCATCAGAGCTGGATATTGATAAGGTCAAATGTCACGGCCTGGAATCGATTGTCACGAAAGGACTAGAGAAAAAGAGAAAACATTCGGATGTTGATTTGGAGAGAGAAGACGAATGTGGGATCTGCTTAGAGCCCTGCACTAAAATGGTTCTGCCAAACTGCTGTCATGCAATGTGCATCAATTGCTACCATGACTGGTATATATGACCCCCTTTCTATTTGTTTAATGTGGTTCATTGTTAATATGTGGTAGAATAGAAGGTCCTTTACAAAGGGCTTAATGCAAGTGTAGGGATGGCAAAATGGCCCTTTCCCATTGGGCACCCATCCCGTTTAAAATGGTCTATAATGCGAAAATACTATTTTACCCTTATACCTTATGTTATATGCAAAATTACCTTTCTTCTTCGAAGAATGTTAATGTTTATTTGATTAATTTAGTACGACTGTAAATTTTGGAGAAAGCTTTTTTGGTTTATATTCCTAAATTTGAGTTTTAAATTTTTGAATGAGAAAATTAGGGGGGGAAATGAGTTGGAATTGCTAAAACAGGTGCGGGGTGGTTTGCTAAGCAGTTTAGGGCGGGGAGGGGTGGGGGAATGGGGATGGGAAGGGCCCCCGCCCCATTGCCATCCCTACCCTAGTGGGATCACCTCCTCCTTCCAAATGGAAGGTTGAAAGTTTGAGTCCCTAACGTGTGCAAGTGTGATTTCTTTACCAAAGAAACAAAATATAAAGTTCCTTTCCTTAACACTTCTCTCTTTTTACAGGAACACAAGGTCAGAATCGTGCCCATTTTGCCGGGGTAGCCTTAAAAGAGTTAATTCAGGGGACTTGTGGGTTCTCACACACAGTGGGGATGTAGCTGATGCAGAAACCGTTTCCAAGGAAGAAATGCTGCGCTTCTACCTCTACGTGAACAGGCTGCCCAAAGATGTTCCAGATGCTCTTTTCTTAGTGTATTACGAGTATCTAATGTGATTGGTAGCAGAGAAGAATTGATGATGTACAGGATGAGAAATCTGTTAATAGTAACTTGTGGATAGCCTCGTGAGTTTTTTTTTTTTTTTTTTTTTCATTTAATTGAACATTTTCTTCCGCAAGATCTTTGTGCAGAATAATGTGTATCTCAGTGTAAAAGAACTAATAGTTTAACATATTAATAAAGAAAAACAATTTTTTAATTTGCGGTATGGAATTATTTTATGTGTGTGGTTATGTCATCTGTTGAAATTGCACAAGGATGGGTGAAGCTTCTGATATCATGGAATAAGGAACGAAAAGTGGAACAAATATTCGACTTTATTAAATTTTCAATAAATGGGCACAATTTTCTGATTCAAACCTTATAGGATAATTATTTCATTGAGATTTTTATTTGTGATAATTATATTTGATTATATAAGTCACTTCTTTTATTTAAAATAATTGTCATTCCATTTGGTTGACCAATTTTTCAAGTGCAACACTTTCTTTGGAGATGTTTTTTTTCATGTTTTGCCGGTTTGTGTTGCTTTGTTGGCTCGCGGGTGTTCTGTCTCGCCTAGTTGTCCTCGGTGTGGTTTGTGGGAGGAGACTGTGCATCTTATCTTTTCTTGTCCGCATGTGGAAACTCTATCCCCTGCGTCTTGATTTTTCAGGCCCGTCTTTCTCTTCTTTCAGGCGTTTTTTGTTACATTAGGTTATACTTTCTTCGGAGTTTGAGGGTGTTGTTGGTTTGATTTCTTTTTATTTTTGGGGTATGTGAAAGGCAAGGAATCGGTTGGTCTTTGATGGGGATTTATGGAGCCCGGAGATTGTAGTTCAAAGAGCGTTAGTCAGTTTTTGGGAATTCAAAGATGCTCAGCTTCTACGCTCATCTTTACATCCAGGGCCAGATATCCCTTTAGTGGATTCTTGGTGTCCTCTCCCATCTAAAATTATCAAATGTAATTTTGATGCTTCATTTTGTCGAAGGTCATTGTTGGGGGGCGGTGGAGCTATTTTCCGTGATTTTCGAGGTGCTGTGCTCCAAGAAGTTGTTTTTTGTCCGATTTTTGCTTCTTCTTCTTTTCAGACGGAAGCTATGATATGTCAACGTGCTATCCTTTGTGCTTTAGAGTTAGGCTTCTCTTCCTTATGGTTTAAATCGGATGCTAAAGTGGTCGTGGATGGGGTGTTGCGTGATGAGTCTTGTCCAGCTGAAATTGCTTCTTTATGTTTTGATATTTATCGAGACCTTCGGCGATTTTCTTCTGCTACTTTAACCCATGTGCGTCGCCAAGGTAATCGGGTGGCTCATGCTTTAGCCGTTCTTTCACGTCCTGGGCTTGGATCGGACCAATTTTTACCTTCACTTCCTCATTCCATTGAGCCATTTGCTAAGGTGGATGTCGATTGTTAATGTTTTTGTGTTGCTTTGTTTTTTCTTTTCCTGTGTTGTTTGTCTTTGCCCAAAAAATTTCAAGTGGGTTTGGAATAATTAGGCAATTTGGTGAAAGTTTCATAGGGGACAGTTGATATTAATTGATCAAATTAATTTTTTTGACTTTTTGACAATCAAACAGTGGTCAAATCATCGAATTTTGTAAACCTGATTCTAACGGAAAATTTGAAGGAAGAAATGTGAAGGCAAACGATGATAAGAGCTTGATCTTAAAGATTACAGTGAAAGAAGTGAAAGATCCATTGAATTTCTTTTTACTTTTTATTTAACAAGACAAAGATCCATTGAATGGTATTCATCAAATTGTTCAGATTTAAGAATCCCTTTCCTTTTGGATTGCTTCCGACTCCAAACCCCAATTCCACAAGGGTTCCATAGAATCCATACCCATTTTTCTAATGGAGATCGCGGTTGGGATGCAAACTCAGGCGGGACGCCCTTTCCTTTTGGATTGCTTCTGAATCCAAACCCTAATTCCACAAGGGTTCCATGGAATCCATACCCATTTTTCTAATGGAGATCATGGTTGGGATGCAAACTCGGGTGGGAAGCCCTTTCCTTTTGGATTGCTTCTAGATCTAAACCCTAATTCCACAAGGGTTCCACAGAATCCATACCCATTTTTCTAATGGAGATTGTGGTTGGGATGCAAACTCGGACGGGAAGCCCCTTTCTTTTGGATTGCTTTCGAATCCAAACCCTAATTCCACAAGGGTTCCATGGAATCC
>JAOTQH010253995.1:0-11698 GCA_025631255.1 Cornus kousa | reverse complement strand
AATAAAACATTTAAGCAAATAAAACATTAATGAACCAATTCAATTAAACACGTAATCAAATAGCCAAATAATAAAGTAAAGAAATAAAAATGCAATTAAAATATTTAATATAATACTGAGACTATCTTTTTAAAATTAAAGGTATTACACACACTTGTATGTATATTTGGTGTCACAGTACCACTAAGCTTCAACTATTCCAAATATATGTACTATCAGTCATGCTTCAAAAATATTAGTGGTTTGAATGGATATATTGCTAGCAAACAAGTATTGCCTGAAACACAACTTTTAGTTTATGCAGTATACAAGAACTCTATGCACCTATAATAAGTGACTTTTGCCATGGTAATTAGAGAACCACCGCAAACAAATTTTCTGTCTCTCATGGTATCAAACCATTTGCTTTTAATATTTCAATAATGGATGATTAGTAGTCTAAGTTAATCCTCGAATAAGTTGATTCCATATATCCACATAAAAAAAGGGTTTACCCATTGCACGAGGCCTCCATACATATTTACGTATCATGCTATATTATTGAAATTATTAATTTGGGAAATTTTCTTTTACCTTGGGGATATGTGAATTTAACCCCTAAAAAAAAAAAAATGAAAAAGAAAAGCAGAAACAAAGGTGGATAAAAAAATAAAAATAAAAACCTTTAAAGTGGTAATTGCAGAGAGGTGGTTGCCAATGATTTCAGGTTGGTTCCAAATTCCTGCCTACGACACTAAAATTTTGAATTTGGTTCACCAATTTCCCTACAACCAAACAAAAACATCAATGTCCTGATGACTTCAGGTGAAATGGAGGACCATTATGTGTCAAACAATCGTCCAATTAGCATATTTACTCCACACATTGCTATCAAGTGTAGGCCAATGAAGCTGACTCACGTAGATTCTCTTCCACTGTCACACATCCCATTGATGCAAACATCTAACTACCAATCTGTGTGTATGAGATTCTATTGAACAAAAATTCTCCTTTTCCACAACCACTTTTTCTTTTCTTGTCCCTTTTTCTTTTCCCTCTTTATTATTTTTCCTATTCCTTCCCTCTCTCTGCTAAAGATTCTTGGGGTAAAATTGATTTCATTAGATTCTCAAGGGATTTTCAAATATCAAATGACCCAAGAAGTGGAAAATTGTAAGCATAGCATTGGCTAGCATATGCGTAACTTCTTAGCTTCTTATTATTGATTGGGTGAACAAAAGAAGATGCCCACTTCTCTCTCTCTCTCTCTCTCTCTCTCTCTCTCTCTCACACACACACACACACACACACACAGATGTATATATCATGGTGCTCAGCCTGCACTAGAGTGGACATATTCCATCAGTAGGCTGGACCAAGGGAAGAGGAGTCACATGGGTAGATGGATCCTATAGGGCCCTCTCATGATCAGAAGGGGCTCAGTATTTTTAGGAAGATGTTGATGGAAGAATGCTACTCCCATTTACACTTTTGGTGAGGCAAAAAGCACCCTACAGCCACTATGCAAACACCCCTTTCGCATAGTGGGATTTTGATTCTTTACCAAAATGCTATGTGATTTTCTGAAAATTTTTCACTAAAGCAATCCTACCTTGTCACAATGTGTAACTACTTTATTATTGTCCTTCAATTGGTAGTTGAGATACAGTTTTGGGGGTAATTGTCCAACAACAACAAGAAGGCCTTAATCAAGTGTGTACAACATTGACGTGACATAAAAACTATTAAACTTGCGGACTCCTTGACTCCTTCTTAATTGTGCACTTGATTCACAAAGTCACAATCGACAGTCAAAGTGTCGGTACTCCTAAAATTATTATATGTGACAAACTAGCAATGAACTAATACATCAAATTGATGTCATGTGACTATTAACTATATTTAAAAGATAATACATATATATCATGCTCAAAATTTTCAATTTGCTTATATAATTAAAAAATTGTTGTAAAGGTGGCATTGCTCAATGCAATTGAAGTTTGTATACAAGAACAGTAATTTTGTATAAAATAATAGTACTAAAAATCAAGTCAAAATGAATATCATTTTTCTTATGACACAATTTCCGAGTAGAAAAGGACCTGAAACAACATGCAATATGTAAAACCATTTTTTAAAAAATGGATCATTAAAGTTTATTACTAATGTGAAAAGATTTTCTATTAATGGAACTAATTGGTATTTAAAAAATAAAATAAATAAATAAATTCCTGCTGATATAGATCATGGTAACAAAATTTAATTGTACTAATCCTCTCCAAGTACATTCTTAATTTTCCTTCCGTTTTATAAAAAGTGTCACTTCTAAAAAATCGTGACTCTTATAAATTGAATTGTCCCGATTCCCGAAACATGACACTTGTTTCTGGGACGGAAGTACTAATAAATATAAACATGCCACATCATCATACTTAGTGGTACTTTCAGACATATAACTCAAGTTCAAGGTTCAAAAGGTAATTTGAGAAAACCAGCAGTGGTAACCCACAATAATGACGTGGCAGGCTTTGATTGGCTACTACATAAACTTGTAGGTAAACCGTTTGATGGAAGTGTTATTAATGATGACAAAGCAACCTACCCTTTTAAACCAACATAATTAGTCCACAAGGGATCTTCCAAACTCATTGGAGAATAAAATCACTTTTCATTATTCAGCTCCCTTTTTAAATGTAAAAGAGTGAAAGTCCAGAGAGAGAAAGAGAATAGAGAGGGAAGACAAAGCTGCAAAAATCATGTTATCTGTCGACCTTCAGTTAATTCTGGGTAGTTTGCTTTCTTGGGTCTCTGCAATTTATTTGTAGAGTTATGGGTATGTCACCAAACCCCTCACTTTTTATTCTCTCGGGTCTTCTCTTGTTCACCCATAAATTACTTCTATCATCTATACGTGTGTGAAAAAACACATGGTGTGTGTGTGTGCGCTTTTGATGATAATCATGGTTTAGGCTATATATATGAACTGGGTTTTGTATATTGTGCAGTAATGGGAAATGTCAGCGGCAAGAAAGATGAAGCTGGACCCTCAGCAACTAAGAATGAGGAGGGTGAAGAATACATGGAGTATGCACATGGTGGGGCGCAGGTTAGCTATCATGCGCCTGGCCCGTTTCCAGAGTCCATGGTTCAGTCCCCTCCTCACAGCCCTAGGGCCTACCAGTCACCCTTGACGTTTACTCCACAGGTCAGGTTTGTCCAAGTGTATGTATGTGTGTGTGCGCGCGTGCGCGCAATATGCATATATGAGTCGAAATTTGAGTAAAATCAAGATTTGTATTCATGTAATTGCTTCTATGTTAGTGGGGTTTTTTTTTGGATTTGGGAGAATAGATAAGAATGATGTTTATCTCTTCATAAAATGATGTTTTTTGTTGCATATGTATGAAGATGCGATAATATACTTGTTGGGAGGAAAGGGTTTTAGACTTTTAGGAGTGTTTTACAAGTAGTGAAATTATTGTAAAACTTATATTGCTGTTGTGGGAACTGATTAGAATCTGCCTTGTTAGTTTTATTATATTTGTCTACCATATGTTCTCTTTTAGATGTTTGATTGAAGTCCAAACTATAAATTTATTTCATCAACCATCTCTATGTCAATTATTGAAATTTTGAAGAAAAAATAATGGGGGTTTGGTATGCTGAGTTTGACAATACATTGATCAAAAAAAATAAAAAAATACAAACAAATAGGAGTATATTCCAAACTTTGGGTACATATCATGTTTTGGGTGTATACTGTATATAGTGTAAGGTTGTCTTAATGGTGAAAAGAGATGGTCCTGTTGGAATTATTGGCGTTTTATAGATTCAAATGAATGGAACCATGTGGTGCACTTGAGGTTTGATTGTACATGTAAAATCAGTAAATGTGTTATTTTTTGGGTAAGTGAATCAGTAAATGTGATTGCTTGGAGAAAGCTTTAATTTTCTGTGGATCAGGAACTACAATGTGGCTCTGCATCAGAACAATTTTCCAACACATACATATACTTATTTCTGTGTGAACTTCATATCTGCACTCAGGTCCCCATGGTTCCTTTTCAAAGGTCTGGTGAAATAATTCAAATTCAAAGTAAAGAATCAACACAAAGAACAACAGACTATGAGGGTATGCTTCCTGAGAAAGGGATACCGACAATGATCACGTGGATTTATGATGGCAAACAAGTTGCGATTGAGGGGTCTTGGGATAACTGGAAGACAAGGTAAAAGTTTCTTTAAGTTCCATATTTCACCTTTCATTTCAGGTTTGTGCTTCTAAGACATTATTCACTATTAACACTTTTGGTTGCCTTTTTTATCAGAGAGTTCCTGCAGAGATCGGGCAAGGAATTCATTATTATGAAGGTGCTCCGATCAGGCGTTTACCATTACCGGTTTATTGTTGATGGAGAGTGGAGGTATGCTCCGGAGTTACCACGGGAGTGTGATAATATGGGGAATATTTTCAACATTTTGGATTTGCAGGTAATTTTATGCTTTGGATTTATTACTCATACACAGATGTACCATTGATTCCTTTCCATAAACTTTTAATTGTGATGGATGCTTCTTTTTGCGCCTCTCTTTTATTGTCCGTAAACTAGTGGAAATTAATTCGAGACTTGAATGGGTGCAATTTTAGCTTGGGCTTATATTTTGAACATGCCTGTGTACACATTTACAATGATTTCTAGCAAACTTATCTTACTGTCATGTCTGCAAATGTTATCTGATATCAAATAGATAGTTTTTTTTTTTGGAAATAGTTCTTCTGACATATGTGAAGAAGATAGATGAATGCAAAGTATGTAATTTTACTGCTTTATATGCATAAAAGTGGTATAAACAATAAGGGCCAAGTTGGTATTGCTTTGAAAACTCATTTTCATTAAAAAATTTCATCTTTGGAGATTCTGAAAATGAAAGGCTGAAAGTTTTGAAAATTAAAATGGTGGTGTCAATTGTATTTTTTCTAGTGGACTCGAGTTTTTCTTGTAATGGCGCATTTTCAGGAACTTCTTTTTTCAGAAACAGTACTTGAATTGTGCTCTCCGTGTCATTTTCATTTTTATCCAATTTCAAGAACAAAAGCAGTTTTTAAAAAAATTACCAAAATAATGAATAAATGTATTATGACTGGAAAAAGATTTTCTAATACCTTATGTTTTGCCAAATACATTGCTGGTGTGTCTCCAAAATTTAAGGATAACATGATGGTTGATATGGCTTGATTTTTATGAAACATGTTTCTTATGACATATGGACTTTCTGTTAAAGCAAGAACCTGAATTTCTTTTCTTGTGACCAAAAAGTAATTAGCTAGAGATAAATCTGACTTTTTGAGTCATACATACAGATTGCATTCACAAGATTAATGTAGCATGATAGTCCATGGCATGGATCACGCGCACTTTCATACTTAAAATATGAATAACGACTGATGCCTACATGTATCTTCATGTAATAAAAATTGGCTATGACTAATGCATCTTCTTTTCATGTAACAAAAATTAACTCTTCCATTGGTAGTGCTAATATGGAATTTTTTTCAACAGTAGAATGTTGGAGTCTACACAACAATAATTCAAATGGGGATGCTAAAGGTAGATTATAAATTTAAACTGCACAGCTAATAATTATAAAGTTGGAGCTCATGAAAGTGAAATTGGTAAGTTTCTAGGATAGGAGCACCAAATACTTGCCAAAAAAGTGCAACAACAACAGTTCATCTAGCCATCTTTTGCCGCTTTTTTGTTTTCTGATGATATGGTGACTAATTGAATATGGCCTTAGATGTTTATGTCATTCCCTCAGTTATTTTGTTTTGCTCCCGGCACACCCATGATATTTACCTGCTACTGCAAATAGACTAAAACTCTGTCAGCTCAATAGTACTCTTCACTTGCTGAATGATTGATGGAAGACCGGCCTATTATTTCGTCTGTCATTTTTATGTTGACTTGGTTTACAATCAAATCAGTAAATGTTGAACAAGGTCACAGGAAAAACTACATACTCTACTTGGTTGCCAAGAAGGCAGAAATGAAGAGAGATTGGAAATGAATGAATTATGAGTTGCTTTTGAGAAGCAATTTAGAAACCATGTACTCCATTTGTTGGTTGTTAGTTACATTGTCCTATTAACCTTGCCTGGCCAACAAGGGTGAGATTGCGGTTATGAATTTCGACCTTAATTTCTTCTGATTTGTGGGCCCTCATAACTGAAACGTGCTTGTGAGTACTGCTTTCCTTTTAGTTTCACCAATAAGAGATGCTGTCGAAATTAGTTTTCAATTAGCTTGTTGTGGATGTACATGAGTAGATGCGAATCATATGTGAACTTAGAATTCTATACTGGTTCATTCAATTTTTTCCAAAATTAAGAGGCATATTTGTTTAAAACTCTGGTGATTGCTGTATCTTGAAAAAAAAGAAAAGAAAAAAATACATTCTCTATGCATATCTGAGTAGTTATATCTTAAAAACCTTCTTATTTAAAAGCTCTCAGTAGAATTGCATCTCCTTCCCGTCAAAAGTCACTAGGAGATCATTTCAGAAAGTCTATTTCAATATTACACAGCACATCCATAGTCCTAAGTGTTATCTAACATTGCAGGAGGTCTAAAAGTAATTACTCCAACCTTTTGAGGTGTTCCACTGCTAGTAAACTGAAGACTGTTATTGCATTCTCTAGTATTAATGCGTAAGATTTTATGCTTGCAAGTTTAGACTCACCTGGACACCAGGCTTAACAAAAATGTTGAGTTCTCATGGAATGATGCTTCACATCCTTAAGTCACACGTCATCACCAATACACACTTAATAGTCTGACCAAATATGTGAAACTCTGGTTGTACCCAAGTTTGCAGTGCATTGATTATTGAACATGAGTTTCTGTAACTTTACAGCGATAAATTCAGCAGATTGGATTGGTTGTCAAACATTGAAGAAATTTCTACTCCATATATGGTTTTGATACTTGGAACATTTTTTTTTTTTTTCTTTCCAATTTTGTATGTTTTAAATTTATTCTAAAATTCATTCAATTGATAATATGACGTGTGGGGTCACCCTTACACTTCTGGCTTCATCTTTGTCTAATTGAAAACAAAAACATTTGCCTATGGCTCTCTCCATTTATAGTAAAACAATATAGTTCCTGACAGGACTTGTTAGCCACTCTTTTAGCACAGTGATTACAGTCAAGTTTATGCAGTATAGAAGCAATTATAGATTTCACAATTAGTTAAGGTGGAAATTTTCATGATGCAATATATATTTGTGTGTGTGTGTGTGTGTGTGTATATATATGTATAATCTTTAATTGTGCACCTCAAAATTCCTGCATAATATTGATGTCCATCTTTTTTCCTTCGTCATTATACGTTACAAATGAACCAGCCTATTCATTATTCCTCCAAGTCAGTCATCTTATCATTATCAATTCTTAATGGATTGCTATGGAAATTCATTGAAAATTCTTGATTTATCCCATATAGACAGTTCTGTTTTATTGCATGAAAGGAGTTACTGAATTTGAAAAAAATAAATAAAATTTTTTACAGTTAAGTTGCAGTGATTGATCATCTGCATTTCGTATCCTTCTTGTTGCATATGATTGTAATACTTCAACTACATCAGTTACTTAGGAATTAACTGATGTATTGTGCAGGATTATATTCCAGAAGTCCTTGACAATGTTTCTATCTCTGAATCTCCTCCTTCCCCTGTATCAAGTTACAACAATTCAGCCTTCAGTTCAGAAGATTTTAACGAAAAGTTGCCTGAATTGCCTCCGCTACTACAAAAAACTCCGCTAGCTCAGCCATCATCCTCCAAGGATGCAACAGAGTCTACAGAGAAGCCTTTAGCTGCAGTGTTGGACCATTTATACATTCAAAAAGGGTGTACTGGTCAATCCATGGTGGCACTTAGTTCAACACACCGTTTTCGCACAAAATATGTCACAGTAGTACTCTACAAGTCATTAAAAAGGTAAAATGTTGAAGTACTTCCCCAAATTCATGGAGTTGGGAATTTAAAGAGCATCATATTGCTGAGAGAAATGCTGTGAGCATTGTTTTCATAGCCTAGAAGAAAGGCTAATGTAGAAAAAAGTAGGATTTTGCCATATAAATATATTTATATGAATTTCTGGTCATTTTGGATATGTTGATCACTTTTCTTACATGCTTGCCATGTTGTCACATGGGAAAGTGATGACCTTGCAAACTCAATGTTCTCAAGATAACTTCTAATTCTGTCCCTTTGAAGTTTCAGTAATGAGGCATTCTCCCAACCAACTAATAGTAGATGATTGTAGGGCTGTATAGTAAACTGGCCGGGGAGTCTGCGGGCTTTGATGGCCGATGGGGCGGGCTGAGAAAATTATGAAGGCCCAGACCCATAACCAGCTGTTTCATGATTCGGGTCCGGTCATCTTCCCTATATTTGGAGGGTGAAACCCCTTGCTAATGTTTGTTAAATGGCTTGGTTGGCTTGGTTCAGGATGAGCCCACTAGATAGGTTATTTGTAGGCTGATTTTGTTCAATCTGCTTATATACGTAATGTCCTTGTATTGATAGAAATCTGCCTGCCTTACGGTCAATTCTATGAATTCAGTAAAATTCGGGTTCGATTTAGCTTTAAATAGTGTAAAATTCAGTAAATTGCATACCACCTACCAATAATTATAGCTTAGTGATATCTTCTCAATCTTTTAACATGGAGGATTCAAATCAATAATAATAATAATAATAATAATAAGTGGGCGAGTTTCTGGTCATGGACACTGAAGAATTGTAGAGAAATCCTATGGCTAGAGGATACCCATTATTTTTGTGTCCTGTCTTCTATGGTCAATTCTCTGGGAAGGGGTTTGTTTGGTTACTGTGACAAATTTATTACTATGCAAGAGAGCTTTTCCAGACTGTTAAAGTGAATGGTGGAAGTGGACTGTAAATCAATCCACTCCCAATACTACTGAAATGTGAATATCCAAATCAGATTTTCAAAGGCCTATCATTACATTTGACAACTCGCTCAGACGATTAAATCAAGGTGATTACTATTCAAATCATATTAAGAGTCTTGTCCCACCACCATTTGTTGAAATCATATCATTAAACACCACCATAATTCCGAAGCTATAGTTCAGATCTTCTACTGTGCACAACACGCAATTTTACCGTGTGCATCACGCATACATGCAATATATCGAGACTGCATGACAACTAGATGGAGATTCGCACTTTCTTCTCCCCTCACTGCTCACCTCTTCTCAATTTATCATTTGAGACTCTCTTGCCCCATAATCAAAACTAAAATTGAATTACATAAATGTGCATGTACAAGTACATGTGTGTGTAACAAGAGAGCAATAAATTTTAAATGAATGATATAAAAGATGTCTCTCAAGTCTCAAATCTAATTTTTCGTGTGTTTCAAAATGATGAGTCCTTGGCTTTCGCACTGACCTTTAATTATTTATTATTAATATTATTTTATTATTTTTATTATTTTTATTTGTGTGATCAATAACATATTCCATCATGCCAAGTGACAAGACTATCCCTTCAAACTTGTGTGTTGTTGAGCGATCATCATCATGTTTGACAAATTTTCACTTCACTCCAGATTGTCTTCAAGCTACAGATGAGCATATAGAATTGTTTGTAAAATGCTTTACGCTTCAAATCATACCATCTTTAATGATATTAAGCACAAGTGGAGGAGGGACCAAATATTCTTGAGAAGAGTGTGTGTGTGTGTGTGTGTCTCTCTCTCTCTCTCTATATATATATATATATAGAATTTTCTTATATATATATATATAGAATTTTCTTACTCCAAGATAAATAAAAGATCATTATTTTCTATATATATATATATATATATATATAAAGAGTAATAATCTCTTATTTTCCGTGGAACAAGAAAATTCTTTTGCATTTTTTAAAATGATCACCAAATTAAATCTACAAGTCATATTCCAAACCCACCTATATGATTTCCTTTTAATACAAAACCATTATCAATCACTTTTTCTAGTTTCTAAATTTAATATTTACCAATACCACTAATTAGAACAATAAAAGGTAAATACCAAACAAATAAAAATAGAAATTGCTTTACCTCTCGAAATCGGGTCTAACCACTAATCAAAATTTTGTTTCTTTAAAAAATTTATAAGTGTTAGAAAATTGCATTCATAACTTGATACTAAATTTGACATTGCCTATTTGTTTGAGAGTAAAAAAAAAATAAAATAAATAAATAAATAAATAAAAATTACACTATTGACATACAACATAGACTAAAAAATAATAAAAAATTAAAAATAAAATCTCTATTATTTTATCCACTTGATCAACTTAAGATAACCTGTGATTTGCACAACACTTCACCCATAAAAAAAAATTAATAGATTACAATTTAAATTGTTGTATACCACCCTAAATGCATGTTATTTAAAAATTAAAAATTCAATCTATTTTTATCTGACCCCCTTTGTCACAAAATTGTTTCATCTTTTTTGTTGATTTTGTTTTATTTTATTCGAGATTCTAATTAGTTGTAAACACAATATCTTTTTTCTAGTTCTACTTTAATAACAAAAATTTATTGACTTGATGAGGAGATTCACGACAAAAAATGCTATTATTTTATGAAATTTCATATTTCTTTTGTAACTCAGTTATTTTTCTTAGTATTTGGGGATGAGATGGAGATTGTATTTGAAATCCCGAAGGGAGACGGGGCGGGGCCGGGGGAGGGTAACCCCCTGGCGCTGATGTGGCATTCTCATCTTGACAACTATCTGTCTTATCTGCTGAACTAGCGCTAACGTGGCATTGCAAACGAGCGAACTTGTCTCTGACCTCTTTTTGCTCCGGAGCTCCTCATTAAGACTTAGTTTGACTCATCAAAACACTCTACGGGACATCAAATGGAACTCGACTAAGTTTAATTAAAAACTTTAATTTTTTTTCGAAGATTCAATCTGTATACATTAAAAATAGTGATTGATCGAAGAAATGCGAGATCGATCGAAGATGCTGTTTTTCTACCACTTTGCTCTTTTCTTCCATTATTAAGAGAAAACTACAATTACATAGAGTTAGGAGCCTTAAATAATAAAATGGTTAATTTTAAGAGTTCATTTTTTCACTTTGATTGAATTGAGTAAAATAATTACATATGCATCAATAACTATTGTTTAGGTCAAAAATGTCCTCCAAACACTTATTCCAAAATAATAAAAATTATTCCCCTAAAATCAACTACTTTCTTTAAATAATTTCTTTCCTTTAACTTGAACCATACTGCTACAACTTTTATATATACATACACATAACTTATACAAATAATAAAAAAAATATTCAATATAGTAAAAAATGGGGCAATCAAAGGTTAGTCCCCAAAAAGAAAAATAGAATTGAACTCAAGAATATATAAATCATTTTTGCTGTGGTGCATGCTTTGAAATGATCATCAATTTTTTGGCTCAATTAATTACACTTATTTAAAAAATATAATAATAAATAAATAAATTGATTGCTAATGCACCATTTACTAAAGCAACCGTTTAGTTTTCATTATTTCCCTCTTTCACCATTTAGTTTATTCATGATCTCCCTCTCTCGTGTTAGTACTATATGTGTGTGTGTGTGTATATATATATATTCATAGAAAAATTTCACATTTGCAGG
>JAOTQH010253984.1:0-11698 GCA_025631255.1 Cornus kousa | reverse complement strand
TTGTTAATGGTATAGAAATGCATTGCTTGGTGGTGATCTCTACACCCCAAGACCCCTCTCTCTTATTCACTCTTCACCACTTTTATATTATTTTTAATTAGTATGCATCTTACTTAGTTTAATCAACCAATCAACCAACTTGTGTGATCATTCGACCTACTAATCCTAATTACCACAATTCCACAATTTGATACCCCATCTAATCCCTTCGGATGATCCCTACTCACTCTTGTTACATTAGTAGTAGTGTTGTAGTAGTGGTTTTTATAAATTTTAATTTGATATAAAAGGCTTTTCTTGAACCACACGTTCACTACATTAATTTGTGGCGTATAGAAGGAAACGACCCTTGCACGTCATGAAATACCTGGATGTTCAGGCTAAGCTTTATGAAGAGGTCACCGGAGTCGTGGGACCACCGCCACCGCTGCCAACATCGGATGAGGAGGTAGGGTTGATAGTGATAAAGGAGGAGGATTTGCAGAGGATGCCATACTTAAAAGAGGTGGTGTTGGAAGGACTGAGGGGTTACCCGCCGGGGCACTTCGTATTGCCTCACTCGGTGACGGAAGAGACTGAGTTAGAAGGGTTCTTGGTGCCGAAGAATGCCACCATCAATTTCATGGTGGCCGAGATGGGGTGGGACTTTAAAGTATGGGATGACCAATGGAGTTTAAACTAGAGAGATTCTTGACTTCTACTACTGTTAATGGGAATGGCGGTGGTCCTGATAAAGAGGCGGTGGTCGGAGGAGAAGCTGGTGGTTTTGACATAACTGGGAGTATTTTAGAGCGGGAAGGAGGATTTGGCCCGCCTAGGGTTTGGCTTTGCTTTATTTGGAGTATTTTGTTGCTAATTTGATTTGGTATTTCAAATGAAAGGCTGGTGATGATGGTGTTATTGATCTATCAGAGAAGCAAGAGTTCACTATTGTGATGAAGAATCCGTTACGGGTCTATCTCTCGCCAAGGACGAAACAATATTAACAGGGTGAGCAAATAATTTATCAATTCTGTTTGAACCAATTCGATTAGTGTGGTTAGGTTCAATTTTCAAATCTCATGATTAGGTATGAGTTAGGTTTTTAGATCTCATGGCTTGGTGATGGTTTAAAAATCATAATGTTCACGATTCGGTTATTTTGGAGTGTTTTGCTTTGTTCTATTTGGATATTTTATACTATTATTTGGTAGTGTAATATTATTAAAAAAAATATTAATAATTTATATTTGGATAATAGTAGTTATTATTATAAATTTAAAAAATATTGATTGTCTCTTAATATAATTTTATGTGATGTGTCGTATCCAACTTGTCTTCTTAGTTCTTCTGGTGTAGTAGTTCCATGCATAAGGGAAGTAGTCTACAAAAGCTGCTTATTAGTATTTTTTTTCCATGCTTATTATTATACCTATATATAATATATACAAATCATGTGTCAGTGTAAAACTATGGTTTACCCAACAAACAAAAACACAAAATGGAAATTTACAAGTCACTGTAACCATTAATATGACTCCTTGCTTTAATTGAAATTTGTCTTTCAATTGTATGTTTTCACTGTATAATTTTGCATAAATATATGAATGTGATCCATATCAAGTAGTTGAGTCACTTATCTGGACCATAGGATATACTTTTGAATCATAATAATTTAATTATTGATGATAAAGAATTTTAATTTGGAGATCCACCTAGGGCAACGAACTTTAAATGTGAGGTCCTTGAATCAATTTTCTTCTCTCCTCTCTCTTTTTTTTCTTTCTTTTTCTTTTTCTTTTTCATGCCCAGATTCAATTTTTCTTGCAGTCATAGTTGTAGGAAAAAAAAAAAAAAAAAACATAAATAGAAGTTACATAAAAAAAAAAATTGTAATAAAGTATATATTATCGTAAAGCAATGCAACACAATGAATTGATCCAAGTTACTAAAATAAAATATTGATATTACCTCAATGCAATGACTTGTTTTTCTAATTGATTTGATGTTAAGACTTCCAAGTGAAAGATTGCTGGATTGGAACATCGGTATTACAACAAATTCATTTGTATGCAATAATTCTATAAGAACTTCAAACTTTATGCATTCTAATCTATGATATAATAATTTTACAAAAAAAAAAAAAATAAATAAATAAATAAATTGCTAATATGTGAAAGAATTACTCCACTTCCTAAAAGAGTTTGGAGTAAATAATTAAAGAATTACAAATGTGTCCTAGCACAATGATTTCCCTTACAAGAAAACAATTTTTTTGCCCAATCAAAGTGAAATCTCTTGAACCAATTTTTTATGCCCAATCAAAATGAATATCTTGAAATCTAAATAACACAAACATAATCAACATAAAAGTAAACTTTTTTTTTTTTTTTTTTAAAAAATGTTTTGCTGAAAGAAAATATAGATTACCTCAATGGCTTAATATGAAATAATATTGTAGGTGTAAATAATTTGTTTAACTAAAAAGCCAAAAGAATAAATACACTCACTCAAATAAAGAATAACTTATAACAAGAAAAATTCAGAGAAAAACTTGTAATGTTCAATGATCTTTATTGGAGGTCTAAGTCTCTATTTATATACAAAAAGATGGTGAAATTATGATAGGATTCGCTCTACTTGTCCTCCAATTCATTCCATATATAATTTTTTACCTACAAGGTTCTTTCCTTCTATAATTTTTTCCACGCAAGACTTTTCCCATGCAAGGCTTCTTTTTATATAGGATTCTTTACTATGCAGGACTGATCCCACGCAGAACTTCCTTATACGAAGGATCCTTTGTATATCAGGATTTGATTAATCTGACGGCTAGGATTATAATGTTAATGGGCCGGATGTGGTTTTTAGCAAGCCAAGAGGTTAACATTAACATCCTTGAATCGATATTGACTTTACTTGGGCTTAATCAAGATTGGGCTTTGATGGATTATTGGAGAACCAATAAAGTTATACCTTATTTAAATGATGTGGACAATTCTTATGGGGGGTTATTTTTCCCTCCACACTTTGCCCCCAATTCTCTCCTAAATTGAACTACGGCTTCTAATTAGAAGGGAATTAAATTTGCACGGTTGCCAATTTTGTAAGAGGCAGTTTGAGACATAACCATTAACATTCTGACCAAAGAACTTCTTCAAAGTTTGCTTCTGTCTTCACTGAGTTCATTACCTCGTCACGATACTAGGTTAATTCTTCATTTTCCTTACTTATTTTATATCATGAGTACTTCCTTATAGAGATTGTGGATTTTGAAACCACACATTAATCATCTCCTGTCCTTTTTAGAGTCCTTCCTCCCAGGGTTTCTAATTCCCTTGAGGCCATGGATGATTCTATTATGTGAGTGGATGATTCTTTACCTCAAATAGAGGTATCCACTTTTTGATCGAATAGTCTTTTTACAAAAAAGAAAACAGAGATAATTTTGTCAATCCGGCATATCAAGTTCATAATTGATTTCGTAATGGAAGAGTTTGAGATCCCCGAGGGGGTAGAGATTGCTGAATACCCAAATAATGCCGATTTCAGTTCTGGTGAAGGAGTAGGTGAAAATGAATTGCTTTTATCTGTTGACCATCTGAATGCCCTTCGTTTTCTCCTTTATCCCTTTTATCATTTAATCTTCAATAAGTTAGGTATTACCCCTCTTCAAGTAAACCCTAACTTTCTTAGGATAGTATCGACTCTTCTTGTATGCTAAAGGTTAGAGAGTCTTGATTTGACTCTCGCTGACTTATTGATCACTTATACTATTTTCGGACATCAGACCGAGCTTAGCCGTCATTATTTCACTTCTTCTCTTTAACAGAGGATATGTACAGACCTCCCTTCTTCTGAAAAGAGATGGAAAGAAAGGATGATTATTGTTAGGGGGAATTACTCTATGTCTCAATCAAACAAACTTCTTATTCCTCACAAATTTAGGATATTAGGTATAGAAGATTTATCTCCCTTTCATAAAAAATGCTCTGGTTGCTTTCCATGTCAGGTTTTACTTTTTCGTCATATTTATGAATTTCTTGGTGTTTTTTCAGCAACGTTCCCATCTTCTATAGCTAGGAAAAGCCTTGTTTTCCTCGAGGAACAAGTTTGGAATAATCCTCCTTCTGTAGAACACCTCATTTCTTCATCCAACCTGAAGGAGCTTGCATCTAGTGCTTTAGCAGCCGATCTCATGGATTTGTCACTTCTTTATTTTGATAGTTTTCCTCTAACTGATGAAGAGAAAAAGAGGGCCAAAGCTTTTAAAAAGAAGGCTGCAGAGAACGAGCCTCTTATAGTTGTGCACTCTACTGAGTAGGAGAAAGAAGTTGATAACTTCCTTTAAAGAAAAAACCTAAAAAGAATCCTCCTTCTTCTACCAAAAGCAAAAGTAATGACCTTGGCAAGAATAAAGGAAAGAAAGATGAAGAGGTAGAGCCTGAAGAGGAAGTTCAGGCTTTTGTTCTGGCAGATAAAGTGGAAGCTTGGAAACCAACTTTCTCCAGGGCTGACAAATCAATTATTCATTCTGGAGATTCTATAGTCAATAATCCTTCTACTGCATTGACAGTGGCTTGGGGGATGTGGCTACCTAAGGATGAAGAATTGATGAGCAATATGGGCTTGGATCAGCTCCTTCCGTCTGCCACTATCCGTGTTATAGAGGTTCGGCCTACCATTTTGTCTCATTCTTCCTTATTTTTGTAATTTTGCTTCTACTTATATCCTGATTATCCTATAGAGTCTATACAACACCATAGCGTTATGTGTGACTGCTGAGGCTCAATCTTTATCTATTCAAAAAATAGAGAAGGATCTTTCTTCTACTAAGAAGAAACTTTGTAATGCGCTTATGGATGTTAAGATGGCCTATGACACGATAGATGTATATAAAGGTCATCTTGCATCTTCCGAAGCCACGGTAAAGGAACTAAAAGCTGAGAACCTACACTGGAGGGATACAATTAATACCTGTACAACTGTTGGGAAATAAATACAGGAGCGTTACTCCTCTTTGGTGTGCTTGTCTAGTGCAAAGGCCTTCCGGTTCGACTTTGCTCATGGCTCAAGTGACAAGCTAAAGGATCCAAATGCCTTTGATAAAGACATAGAAATGACTTTCCCTTATGCAGAGGGTCTAAATGCTAAAGAGGCTGAGATTCTGTTTGCTGAGACGGTGAAGTCTTACCAAGGGGATCTTCCAGCTTCAAGTTCCTCAGTTGCTCCACCTATGGCTTCTGGTCCGAATATGGTTGACGCCTTTGCTTCAGCTCCTTTTGATCCCAAAAGGAATTGAATTGTTTGTCTATAATATTTATCTGGACCAGTATTTGTTTTTGAACAATATTTTTTGAATTGGATGACTGCCTTAACTTATTCATTCTCTGCGTTTACATTTTCTTAGAGAATTCCCATATCTCTGAAACCTTCGAACTCTTTTTAGGGCTTGAAGTTATTTATTTTTTCCTCAGCACTCTATTGTGCTTCAAAGAAACTTTAGTTTCCTTAGGGACTTTGGACCCCTTATGGTTCAAAGAAAAATAGGAAAAACAGCAAAAAGGGAGTTCCCATGATAGTTCGGCCACTAACTAGAGATTGTTATACCACTTGGTGATCTAATTGTCAAGGGAACCCTTCTTACCATTGATTTATACGGTGCAGGTATATCAATACTCATTTTTCTTGTGCTTTCTCGATGTGGGACAAATTATTTGATGGACTTTGTACTGTCTTGACCAAAATACATTAAGCTTGAGAATAGGGAAGGATATTTACCTCCATTCGGGCTTATACCTAATTTTATAAGACTACAAACAGTAGATTCTTGAGGTCCGAAGATTACTGCCTATTGACAGTTGCTTACTCTTAGGGACTTCGGACCATAAAAGGTCTAAAAGGAAATTATGTATACTTTCGGATTCTTGAGGTTCAAAGATTATTATTTCTCAACAATTTTTTGTGCCTTAGTAGAAATTTTGTCCTTGAGACCTTCGGGCTCTTTGTAGTCCAAAGATATTTGAAAAAATAAGCTCAAGAAAGAATTTCCCTTAACATGCATGTCTCTGATTGAACAATTTCGCCTGAAAATCTATTTATCAGGGGGAGCTTTTCTTGGCGTTCAACAGTTATGGGATTCAACCATATATAGCACTCCATTTTCTTGTTTATTTTCAATGTAGGATAATTTCTTTAATGGGCCTAGCACTATTAGGCCAAGAATTGGGGCTTGAGAGTGGGACATCCATAAAGAATATTTGCCCACATTTGGGTTTAGACCTATTTGTATACCTTCAGTCTCTTGAAGTCTAAGGTTTTACATTCCTCGGCAATTGTATATGCCTTAGAGAAATATTTTGATGTTTTTGGACTCTTAGGGTTCGAAGCATAGAATTCCTCGGCAAGAGCGTATGCCTTAGAGGACATTTTTGATATCTTCGGGCACTTGAGGTTTGAAGCATAGAGTTCATCGGCAATGGTATACGCTTTAGAGGAATTGATAACTTCGGACTCTTGGGGTCCAAAGTTTGAGGTTCCTTGGAGATGGGATATGTCTTAGAGGAAAGTATTGATAACTTCAAACTCTTGGGTCCGAAGCCTGAGGTTCCTCGATAATGGAATATGCCTTAGAGGAAATTATTAATAACTTTGGACTTTTGGGGTCCAAAGCCTAAGGTTCCTCGGTAAGAGTGTATACCTTAGAGGACATTTTTTATGTTTTCGAGCTCTTGAGGTCCGAAGTATAGAGTTTCTAGGCAATGGTATATGCTTTAGAAGAATTGATAACTTTGGACTCTTAGGGTCCGAAGCTTGAGGTTGAGAAGAGGTTATGTCTATAGAATAATTCTCTGGGCTATGGAGGCCAAAGATTTAAAAATTGTGATACCCCTCGATTCTAGAGCCACAGGTGATTAAGTCCGAGCATAGATCAGAGGAATACCAAACAATTAATATTTAAACGAACACGAAATACAAAATGAATTAATAAATAAATGACAAAGGCTAAAATAATTCTAAAAATATAATCCTCAAAATTTAAATGATTAAAATCTAAAAATCCAAAACCTCTAATACTATTCAACAACTCGGGAATCCATCAAGTGGACACCTATCCAAATCCCAAACTGAAAGGTAAATAATTGAAAATGAAATCCAAAGCTAAACCATAAAGAGAAATCATACGTTATCGAAAGAGTGAGTGATAATCTCTGCTTAGCACGAACAAGCTCTACGCCTGAAAGTGGCGAACACCTGAAAAATAATAGTGGGTCAGGCCCATGAACAAGTTCTATACTACAACAATCCAAACAGAGACCCGGTACGCATGTACATCCTAAACAACTCAACAATAGGTATATAGTCATACACACACACACACACATATATATATCCTTACTACGGGACTCTCACTAGACTATGAAGAGGGTCTCAACCTGAATAGAGGCAACATATAAAATGCACCCGAAGTTGGCATGTGTACCTAAGACTAACAAGGTATACCACTACCACCACAGCCGGCCATGCATCCCACTACATATACACTCCCTAACCGTTGACTCTAAGATTCAAGCTCATATCGTGATATCATAAAAATATATTTAAAGTCCATCTAAACTAGAGTATGTCATTCAACTGTTTATTTATATGACATAAAATCTAAGTAACACATAATCAGTTAGTCATTCAACTTATTCAATTGATCTGACTTAAATATAATTAACAAATAATATAGTTAGTCATTCAACTTATTCAGTTGATCTAACTTGAATATAAGTAGGATTTAATTTTTTAATTCATTCCCTTATTCCAGAATAGGTAAGATTTAGTACTTTGAAACTAATCTGTCCCTAGTAATCCGCCGTCCCATACTAGTGCATACATTCCATATATCCAATAATTGATAATACAGAAAATAATTATAAACATCAACTGATCCATAATAAGCGTGATAGAAATATATAAATTAATATGCTTATTTGATATTACTTTGCAAAATCCAATAATTGATAATACAGGTAAAATATGTAAACATCAATTAATTCCTGATAAGTATAATTGAAATATATAAAATTTATTTTTATATCACTGTGGCATAATTAAAACTGTATCAAACATAAATCAAATGTTAATTTAGAGGTAAGCAAATTGAATCATCCGCATCCAAGATCAATATGTAAATTTACTTAAGAATTTTATATTGTTCCATATACTAATTCCCTGTGATTTATTATGTATTATCAAACACCCAGGAGCTTTAAAATGACCTTAGACATCATTTAACTCCCTACGTACAGCTCCTAATTGCATCAGGAATGATAAAAAACTAACCCATAATCAAAATTTCACCAAACAAACAACCAAAGGGGGAAGAGCCACCTCCCCCACAAGGGGAGCCATCTTCCCTGTGATACCCCTCGAATCTAGAGTCACGGGTGATCAAGTCCGAGTACAGATCAGAAGGATATCAGACAATTAATATGCAAATAAGCATGGAGTACAAAATGAATATAAAAATAAAATAATAAGTTGAAGGAATTCTGAATTAAAAATCCTCAAAAACACAATTGAAATCCGATAATCCAAAATCTCCATTAATAAACAACTCGAGAATCCATCCAGTGGACCCCTAATAATATCCCAAACTGAAACAGAAATAACTGAAATAATAATCCAAAGCTAAACGTAGAAAGTACTCCTACGTAGTCAGAGGAATGAGTGACTGTATCTGCTCTGCACGATCAAGCTCTAACGCTGGAACTAATGAACACCTGAAAAATAAGAGTGGGTCAGGCCCACATGGAAGTTCTATCCTACTACAATTCATAGAAAAACCTGATATGCAAATACATCGTAGATAGCTCAATAATAACTATAGTAGTCCATATATGTATAATTATACACTATAGGACACTCACTAGTCCAATAGTTTTGTCTCAGCCTGAGTAGAGATACAATGCAAATCACACATATTGTGGTCATGTGAACCTACACCTACCAGGGAATAACAACTATGTCCAGTTATCCATCCTAGGTGATATACGCACCCTAACCATGATTCTGAGACTCAAGCTCCTATCACAGCATCATAATCATAAATATATAAAGTCCGTATAAGCCTAATTTAAACTATCATTCATCTAATATAGTGGCCTGACATATGTATAATAATCCATCCAGAAACAAAAATAGGTCATTCAATTATTTATTGATATGACACAAATATGAGTAGGACTTAACCTTTATGGTTAATCCAGACCTCAATCCAGTATAAGTGTGACTTAGTATTTTGAACTAATCCACCCCTAGTATGCCACCGTCCAATACCGGTGCATACAATCCTCCAAATAACACAACTGATAAAACAGTAACAAGTGTTCACCTGCCATTCTCCATGATATGCATAAATAAAATTTAATACATATACAACAATATTAGGAATTCATTATAAGAAAAATATTTCCAATCCTTTAAATTGGTAAAATAAATCTAAGCATTTAAATCCTCCAAACAATCCATAAATTGACACAATTTACGGCAAATTAAATATCAATTTAATCCAAACCAAATATACTAAATTTTAGATAATCCACTATATTTCTAACTCTATTGAAATATGATTAAACAATATCAAATCATATACAAAAGAATCCCTAAGTTCCAGTAAATAAATTAATTAACAAAATAGTGCGCAACATGTAGGTTTTTCCTAAACTTATGTTGCTCCATTCTTTAATCCATTTATGAATTAATGCTTCCCCAGATTTTTTACAAGTCCATAGCAATTACTTACATCATTTAATACAATTTAAACGGATTAAAAATGCCCTGTACAGCTTAAACAAACTTTAAAATAGTTAATATGCAATTATAGGCGAGAACAGGCTTTCACAAGTTGAGAGCCTGCTCCAAAGACTTGGGATCCGGCACCCCAGGGCCCACCCTTGGGAGCCGGCTCTGAGGGGCTGGGCGCCGGCTCCACACTCCTGGGAGCCGGCTGCATCATTGAGGGAGCTGTCTCTTTCTCCCCCTATGAGTCGTTATACCCGTGCTGATCGTCTTCTTGGCCTCTGACGCTATCTAAACCCTTTGTACTACTTATATATATGTTATTAGGGTTCAATCTCAGTCCCAGATTAATCATAAAACATTGTTATACAACCACGACATGAATTGAACATAAGCTTTTAAAACAACGCAGCAAGATTCAGTTAAAAACTTTAAGAAAACTTAAACCAGTTTAATACAATGAGATTTAATACAGTTTAATCATGCATAAAAGATATCTTTTAGCATTAATTTAATCCCTGGAGTCTACCTTGACATGCACAGAACACAGGTTTAAGGAAAGGAGTTAAAATAGGAACTTGCCTTCAGTTTCAGTTTTGAAACCTTAAACTGTCTTCTTTAGTAATTCCGGTGACCTTAATTGCTTTCACCGACCAATGTTGCTCCTGGTTCAACCAACGAACAAGCTCAATTTCCCTTCCTTAGTTCAGCCTTTATCCCTGGCCAAAACTCTAAAACTCCCTCTCTCAATTTTCTGTAACTTCAATGTTCTTTCCCTCTACCTCCTTAGTTACGGAAAAAAAGGTTTCTAAAACCCTTGCAGACACAAAACTTATATATATACATAGGCTTCTATGAAAACCTAATTCTAATTCCCAACTAATTATAAGTTAGCTACACCATGTGATTTCACAAAAGAAAAATAAAACCTTAAGCTATATACTCCTGTATTTGTTTTATTTCACCGAAACTGATCCTTATTTAATGAAAACAAATAATTAAATAATTTTCCACATAAGCAAACATTAATGAAAATAAATAATACAACTAAATAATTAAGTAATTACAAAAATAGACAAATAAGCAAGTAAATAATTAAACAAATAATGAAATTAAATAATTAAGCAATTACACAAATAGGAAAAAAATCAACAAACACATAGTGAATTTAAAATGTTAAGAAAAACCATAAAAGAAATATCGAGACCATCCTTTTAAAATTAAGGGTATTATATTCTTCCCCCCTAACAAAAGAAATTCTTTTCTCGGAATTCGTACTTACCTTCTTCCATTATTTCAGGAAACTGTGAGCGAATGACATCCTCCCGTTCCCAAGTAGACTCAGCCTCATTGTGGTGACTCTACTGAATACGCACTAAAGGGATAACTTTATTACGAAGAATCTGATCCCGACGGTCGACAATACGATATGGTGGCTCCAAATATGTTGCACTCGGCTATAACTAAATCTCCTCAATATCGATATGCTGATACCGATCCTCATCTCGCAGAAATTTTTGTAACATGGAAACATGAAACACATTGTGCACACGATTCAAATGATCCGGAAGTGCCAACTGATAAGCTACTATACCAACTCGATCCGTAATCATGAATGGACCGACAAACCGCGATGACAACTTCCCTTTCTTCCCAAAACATATTACACCCTTCATAGGAGACACCTTGAGTAGAACCTAATCCCCAACCTGAAACTCCAATGCACGAGTATGATGATCGGCATAACTTTTCTGCCTACTTTGAGCAGTGCGCATGCGATCCCTAATAAGAGCAATCTTCTCAGAAGTATCCTTAATGAACTTAAGACCCAAAAATCTGCTCTCGCCAACCTCCATCCAACAAATAGGAAATCGACACGGTTAACCATACAATGCCTCAAATGGTGCCATACCAATAGTCTTCTAGAAGC
>JAOTQH010253975.1:0-11700 GCA_025631255.1 Cornus kousa | reverse complement strand
TTTTCTTGATAAAGGTCTTCATATTGTTACTTTGTCTGATTCTGATATTTCAGATGATGAAAACAATGAAGTTCATAATGAACAAGTTCAAGAGGATGAGATGGGTGAAGAAAAATTGAAGAAGATGTTTAAAGAAACAGTTGAAGTTTAATTGGCTATTAATAAGTTAGCTATTGAACTTATGCAAGCCAAAGAATAGAATGACGAACTGAGAAAATAGATTGATGAAGAAAAAAATAAGAACTTGGCAAGCAATTCAATCATCTCTAATCTCAATGAAATAATAAGTTTTTTTTAAGAGGAAGTACATACAACTAAATCTTTGAAAAAAGCTTTGGAATCTAAGGTTGATGTTCTTGATATTGAATTGACTAAATCTCTTAAAAAATTGAATGCTTTTGCTTGTGGACAAATCAAATTGAATAAGATAATAAATATTGGTAAGAGTGTGAATGATAAAACAGGCTTAGGATTTGTTAAGGGTTCATCTTGTAATTAACGTAATTTTTTTTTTGTGAAACCTATAAATTAAATTGTGTCTGATCTTATATTGGTTGATTAATTGCATTCTAATATGTCCTATGTGCCAAATGCATTGCATTGCATTTTCTGTGGTAAAATTGGACATAATCAATGTTATCGTTTTTGCAAGAAAAAGAAAAGTTTTTCTAACATTCATTCTCATAGGTTTTATGCTATGAATAGGGTGCATACTAAGACGAATCAGAGTTTTGTGTCACCAAAAAATTCTAAGGTAAAAAAATTGCCTGAGAAGATAATCAAATATGAAAAATCTTTTCAAAAATTGAGAGTGAAGGCTGTGTGGATCAAGAAAGAGGAGTTAGTCAATTATGTGCCAGTTGACTTTATGGAACTAGTTTCCAAAATGTCATTAGGTGCAAAACCTTTAAACTAAGTCCTATGATGGTTTAGTGATTATGGAATATGTTTATTGAAAATTTGTTGTCATTGGATCACTTTTTGAGAGTCTAGGGTTTGGTTAAGATTTTGAAACATTAATCAAATTTTTTTTCATGATGATATATGTGAAAAATTATTTCAGTTGAATTTATGATCTGTCTGTGAATGCAAATTGGGACACATGATGATTTGATAAAAATATATTCTTGAATTATAATCTATACAAAGAAAAACAATTTGTTGTGATTATGTGACTTTTAGATTTGAATCACTCGAGTTCATATCGTTTTGAGCACCAGTCCATCTCTCAGAAAATTGATTGAAAATCATTGGAATATTGACTAGGTTATATTGCTCATAAAAAGCTATAAAGGTTATTGCAAAAATAAAAAATAAAAAAAAATTTAGCATTAAAAGAAAAAAAAAATTAAAATTTGCTGAAATCTTTGTTGAAGAAAAGGCTACCTATTGAGTTTGGTTCGAAAGATCTATTAGACTTTAAAGTGGAGTTATTTAAATAAAAAGAAAGGTGAAGAGAAGTTGTAATGGGGAATTGTTGTTTGCCCTTTAGAGTGAAAACCGTCTTGCTTAGAAAATTTGCTCTAAACAATCTTATCTTAATGTTATTTAATCCAAATGATTTAAACAATGATTTGATGAAATTTGATTGAAATTTGATAGAGATTGTATTTCACACACATACGTGCGCGTGAACTTGCTAGATGAATTTCTAAATTTTTTCGTAAAAATTGCAGGTTGAATTTCATGTTGTGATTGCATTTCGAGATTTGAAAAATATTGAAACATGTGTGGAGTTGAAAATTTGAGTTCACAGACATTTATAAAATTTTCTAGAAATTTGGATAATGTGTTGACTTGAAAATTATGAGATCGAATTATTCAATGTTTTGTTTTGTTTTTTTTTTTAAAAAAATTAAAAAAAAATAACAAAAAGATTTTGGTGTCTTTATTTTGATCATTGGTTATTTGAGATAATTTTTGAAAAGTTTGTGAAAATTTTAAATCTGTGGATTTAATTATGAAGGACTTCAATCGGTTCCATGTCCTTGAACCGGTTCAAGGTGCTGAAGCTAGGCACTTAAGATCGTCATGTGCGCGCGCTATTGGGTCACATAAACTCCTCCTTAGCTGCGAGTTTTTGGGGTTGCACACGAAGTGTTCGACAAAATTCCCAAAAGAGTTTTAAAGCTTCAAAGTGAATTTTTCCAAAGATCAAATGGCTCCAAGATTGTCTAAAGAAGCTAAAGGCAAAGGAATTACAACTCCTAAACCACCGAAGCGTACTAGAACCGGCATTGTCATTCGTGAGCCTCATGATGAGTTATGCACTCCTTTGGATGCGTCATCTTCTCCCATGGAGTATAGTTCTCCTTCTCATGAGATACCAGTTGCGTATCCCTCTGTTTCAGCTATAGGGAAGATTCAGTTTACTAAAGAACACTTCCACAATGAACTTGCTTAAGCTTACAATAATGTCTATAAGGAAGGGCCAATCAAGACAAAAAGGAATGTGAGTTTGAACAAGCTAAGAGACAATGCAGGGAAGAAACTTGTGGAGTATATTGAGAAGAACAATTGTCTTTTCTTTACTCGAATGGAAGGAGGTTTCTCACCGGATATGGTTCATTACTTCTATTCTAATATCAGTAAAGTTTATGATGGATACTTTAAAGTATTAATTTTTGGGACATACTATCTAGTTTGTGAAGATGAGGTTTGCGCTATTTTGGGAGTTCATAAGAGAGTTGGAAGTGCGGGATCTATTTTACCTATTGAAGGTCCGGGTCCAAAATTGCCAAAATTCATGACACTCTTTGTGTTCCGAGATCTCCAAGGTATGATCATTACATTCCATCTCGTCATCTCACTAATGAAATGGAATTCTTAAACTTATTTGCTATGGCTAACCTGAGATATTTTTGGAAGAAAGATGAAATCACTCTAGAACGAGCTCAACTTCTATATCTTGTTGTAATAGGAGCACATATTCATATTGCATCATCTATTATGCAATTAATGATAGCTCATTACAAGAAAAAAGGGTTAAGTGCACTAAACACCCCTGTTCTATAACCTAATTGTAAGAAACCCCCCTGAAGTAAGTAAATCCCCCTAAACTATCATTTTGTTACACTCATTCACCAACCGTCAAGTAGTTGTTAACTCAAAAATGAAATTACCATTTAGCCCTTACCCCTATTCAATGGATTTCCACCTGTTGTCACTGGAGTTGAAGGCCAAAGAGGAAAAAAAAAAAATTCAGAGAGAGAGAGGGGAGGAAGAGGAGCATATTCCATCAGTTTGCAGTTCAACTATTCTTCCAACTCTTCAATCACAAACCTTAATTTCATTAATTAACAACACCATCCTAGCCACATTTGGTGGAGATCCAAGCGTAAATTTGATTATCACTTCGAGTCTTCAACTTTCTCTCTGTTCGATCAAATTTGAAGGAATTACTGAGGAAGTTTCGTGGGTCAAGTCAAAAAATAAGGAAGTTATAGGGGTGGGACAAGTTCGGTTGAGATCAGTGAAGGAACTGAGTTCGACAGTGAACATTCGGGCAAAGGTGGGGGATTCGGTCAGGTCTTCATCAACAGCGTCGACACTTTGTGTCATAGGAGAACACTCTACAGCAAACCCAACCGCAATTGAATAACCCATGAATATGTTATCGCGGATAACAAAGCAAACCTAATTTCAATTGAAATTTATTGATTGTAAAAACCTAGAGCTCGTATCACCTTATGCGATCGCTCAGAAATTATTCACACTATAGCTACCGGCGACATCGGCGATGTGCTCCGAGAGCATGGTCGACATGAATCGGGCATCACAGAGTACGGCTTTCCTAAAATGATTATAGATTGAAATAATCGACCTTTTTTTCTATTTTTTGGAAAGGTGTATTGTGAAATTTCTTGAATTTCCTAAAGAGGGTTTTTTTGGTTTTTGATTACCGTCACAACTGTCGTCATCGGAGGGTTGAGGGGTGGTTTTGGTTTGTGGGTTATTCGATTGCATTTAGCAGGAAAAAACCTTTGAAGATGGCCGAAATTTGAGTCTCTGCCATTGGTCCGAACCGGTGCTCGGCGATCCAACACATCTTCACCGGCAAGGATCAGCTCAGCTTGAGGGAGAATTTATCTCCAGCGAGGGTAAGGGTTTCACGTTTATCTCTTTAATTGAGTTATGAGGGCTAGTTTTGTCATTTTAATTTTTTTTGACCCCTCACATGACATAAGTGCTCTCATTCTTGTTAAATTTATAACGGTGAGTTAACATTTGCAACAAATGGAATAGTTTAGGGGGTTAAGTGTCTTTGTCATAGTTTAGGGGGGTTTTGTGAGAAAGAGAAGAAAGTTCAGGGGGGGTTTAATGCACTTAACCCCAAGAAAAATTCTCTAAAGAATTCTTCTCCCTTTTCAATGGTGATTATGGGATTCTATAGGAAGAATAGAATTCTGATTCCTCCAAGAGCTTATCATCATAACATCATGACTGAGCTGGATCTCCATGCTCTAAACAAGTCTAGGACTACTAGGGAGAATGCAAGGAAGACACAGAGAGGGTCAAATGCAACATCATCTCAAATTTCGGATTCTAGCAAGCTATTTTCCTTAAAATGGAATTTCTCCATAAATGATGCTAACTTGATGTATTCATCATTGATTCAGAATCAGAATTCTATGTTTGAAAGGATCGTGGATGAGATGTGAGATCTCAAGGTCAAAGTGAAGAGGCTTCAAACACAATAGGCTGGTGGCTCTACAGAAGACGTCTACAAACCTGTACCTCCAGAGACATCTATGAGAGATGAGGATGATGATGAGGAGGATGGGAGTGATGATGGTGATGATGTGATAACCACTACTGTTCCTTTTAATGGAGACGATCTTGATAATTGATTGTTTGTGTTAATTATCAGTTATCTTTTGGATTTTATTTTTTCTCATGATGTGTGCTTACATGTTCATAGAGTCATATGCATCATGTTTTTGTTCTTAAGGTGACATTGTCGTTCTTTTGGAATTTCTTTTTGATCTATATGGCTTGATTCACTCTATCTTTCATAATCTTTGTCAATTAGTTTCGAAAAGGGGGAGAAAGATGTTAAATTCAGGGGGAGTTTTTAATATTTGCTTTCTATATATTAAACTTTCACTGGTATTTTTTGTTTGATCATGGTGCAGTTAATCAGGTGAACATTCATTCTAATAATGATCAATAAAAGATTTTCAAGGATTAAGAGAAAAAAAGTTTTCTATGTTTTGACAAATTATAATTTGTTTTTTTTATGCTTGGGTAGATTACATTTTTTTTAGGGTTTTGTCACGAAATTGCCAAAGGTGGATTTTGTGAGATATATATTTTGTAATTAGCTAATTTCGATGTCAAAACAAGTCCGATCGAGTTCTATTTTTAAGTATAAAATTCAAGATCGAGATCGGTTGTGGAATTGAAGAGTTGTTTATGTTTGATAGCTTGAAGTCTATGACAAGGTATGAACAACATTTTAGGAAGTTGATTTAGAAGGTTAGCACACTTGCATACATCATATGTTTTTCAAAGTTGCATATTCCCAAAAAAATTCTAAGTGTTAACCTTCAAGTTCAAGTTTAGCCAACTTGAACCGGTTTTATGCAGTTGAACCATTCAAGATACATTATTTGAATGTTTTAATTCACTGGCCAACTTAAACCAGTTCAAGGTCTTCAGCCGATTTTGGTAACTATGTTTCCTATTTTGTTTAAACTTCATATTTGGTATAGACTTCTTTCCAAAATACCTATGCATGAATTTAATGTGATGTTTCTAATTTTTGCCATTTTCCAAATTTTTGAAATTTTTTGATTTTTTTTAGGGTATTTTGTCTTTCCTCGTTTTGTGTGTTATGCGGGTGCTGAAGGGCATTTTAGTCATTTTCTTGAGCTGAGGGTTCTTGAGATGCATTTTTTTATTCATTTTAAGTCAATTAGAGGTGACGGTAATTTTTTTGAATTTTTGGAAGTCGAGACGATTTCCAGACTCGGGAACTTCTCCCGGTTTTCTCATCTTGAGTGAAGGGAATTGTAGTCATTTCACATGCATGTACATATAATTGTATCTATATATTAGAGAGATATTTTTTGGGATAAGGTTGGAATTATAGAGGAAGGGAAGTGACATGATGGTAACTTGACAAAAAATTAGTAACCATAGGATGAAGACAAGTGGCACAAGGAGGGCCACCCAAATGTTTGCAAGACCAAGCCCACACCCCATTCTCCTTCATTTTTGGCCAAGCCCTCCCTCCCTCTAACTTTTCTCATTCTGACTCTATGTCTACACACAATTGCATCTTCTTTATTTCAAACTCCATTTTGGGAGGTTTAGAGTATGAATTTGGCAAAGCTTTGATGGGAGAGTTGTTCTACTTGGTGAGAGCTTTCATTTGAGACCATGGTTGCTATAGTTTGGGAGAATTTTGAAATTTGGAAGCTTAGGGCTTGTTTGGCTAGCTTCAAAGAGGTAGGGGTCTCTAATTTCCATTTTTCTTGTACCTTTGTGAGTTTTTCTACTCTAATTGATGTCAAGTATGCTCAATTTGAATTAGTTGTCTCTCAAATGACTTAATTGTGTATATGAGACATACAAGAATGTGTGTACTTGCTAAATTGTATGGAAAGCATGCCTTAATTAAATTGATTTCCTTGAAAGTGATACAATAGTTGAAATTAGAAAATTTATGCCTATATATGTGTATTTGTTGATTTATGTGGAGAACAGGCTTAATTGTGTTAATTACTTCTAAAGTGGTATGGTTTTGTATATGAAGTTCATGTGTATGTGTTTATGTGGATTTGTGAGACAAACATGCTTGGATGTTGATTTATATGCTTGTGTATTGTAATTTGTGAGAAATTATTAATTGGAGAGCATGTTTATGTGCAAATGCATTTATGCCTATGTTGTTAGTAATTTATTAGAAATTGTGGAATGAGAGCATGTTAAATTATGTAGAGTATGAATCTTTCAATTATCATGGCATTGAGAAAGCATATGACAATTATGAATGTCAGTGGGTATCAAAATGGGAAAGAAGTTGTTTTGAAATTGAAAAGGGAAATTTTGGGAAATAATGTTTTGATGACAAAAGAGTTTTGAGAAAACCTGGTCCTTGCGGAGTCATCAATGGGCCGGCAGGTTAATGTAATCTAGAGGGAACTAGGGAGATTGCTCTAGCGTGATTGAGCTAGCTGGACCCCATAATGACGCTGTAGGGGTACCAAGGGTCAAGGACACTAGCCAATTCTTCTCTCGGCGCTGAGGGGGTACCAAAGGGGATTACATTAACAGTTTGAAAGTGATGGTTTTGAAAATGGGGAGTGACATTGACATGCATTACATTCCATTGCACTATATTGTTAATATTGAGTTTGGATATGATGTTATATTATCCCGGTACAGTATGACCACGATTCCTATTGTTTGGATTTACGGGGCCACAAGAGGTGTGTCTTAGGCACCACCTACTGAGCTTTATGCTCACCCTTTATTATTAACATTTTTCAGGCCACGAGAAGAAGGTGATGGGTGACATTCCTCCACAAACATGAGGGAACTTGAAGAGTGTGTTTTGTAACTAATTTGTAGTCATGAGTCATTTTTGTAAAGTAGCATCTTGAAATGTGTTAAGTTGTATAGTATGGCATTGTAACATAACTATGTGCTTAGACTCAATTTTTAATGTAAAATTTGGGACAAAAGTATAAGAGCCTTGTATAAATTTTGAGTTGAATGGGAAAGATGATGTTGCATTCTATTAATTTGTTGATTAGAGTGACCATAACATGCAGAACATTATTTTGTATTGTGTTGGGACAGGTTTTAAACTTGGATTAAGGTCACTAAAGGACCAATGGAGTGCCTAAGTGCACAAATGTTTAACCATGAGCTTTACAGGGCATTTTTTTTAGGTTCTGGGCTTTTGGTACCTGTTCAGTATTCAGGGAACAGGTTCAAAGGGTATTTTGATTCATGGTTGAACATTTTGTCCATTTGGAACCTGTTCTAAGAATGAGGAACAGGTTCAAGATTTAAATTTAGGCATTCTGTCCATTTGAAACCTGTTCCAAGAATGAGGAACAAGTTCAAGATTCATGTTTGTGTATTCTGCCCATTTGGAACCAGTTCCAAGTTTGGGGATCAGGTTCAAGTTTTTCAGTTTTGAAAAAAAAAAATTATAAAGATAAATAAATAAATAAATAAAATAATATTAATAAGAATATTAATAAGTAATTAATCACCTAGTTTACCGGGTTGATCACTTAACCTCATTTCATTATTTTTAAAGATGAATTACCCACTTACAATGTGAAATGACCATTTTACCCCTAGTGTGTCGTCGGGTTCAAGTAAGGACCCGGTTAGCGATCTGGACCCCGGTCTGGGTCGTTACATTTAACTTCTTTTCCAAGCATATCTAGGTTTTTGAAAGGCTATATAAATAAAATTTCTCATCTAGGTTTATGTGGCTTTTTGAATTAAAATTCTAATTTCATTAAAAGATTTTTGAAAACATACACACTATATACACACGAGTGAATTTATAGTGTTGCTCTAATCCTGATCGTGTTCAAAGTCTATTGAATATTGTATGTACAATAATCAGAGAAAACATATATATTTCTTCTACATCAAATTCAGATCTTGAAAAAAATGGGTGAAGCAATCACACTTTGAAAGGGTCAAAGCATTTATGGAGTGTTGTTTGATCTACCAGCAACCTTTTTACAGAGATCAAGAGTAAGCCTGAAGTCGAGAGCTTTTGGACGGGACGTCGCAAAGCCAATGATTGTCAACGATTGGTTTTTGGAAGAACGATAGGGTGTGAGCCTGAGACAAAGTTCATTGTACTTTGTTTCAAACATGGTGGATCGTTTTGCCTTGGACTGCACAGTGCACGAGATTTTTCCCACAACGGTTGGTCACTTCTGCCGATCAGGATTTTCTCGCTAAAAATCCTGGTGTCATCTCTCAAACTTTATTTACTTTACTTGCTTTTATATTGCATATAATTGTTTAATTAGTTGCTAACTTAATTAAAGTTAATTGAATAGAGAAACACGTAATTAAATCATCTCTAGATAAAAACTTAAACTTTTCACAATTTATTCCGTTGCACAACACACATTCTATACATTTGTTTCGTCTCTCTCATTGAATCTTTGGAGATAAGACTCTTTTCAAAATATTCCGCTGCATAAATCAACATTTGTTTCCTCTGTATGCATGATTCAATAACATGTAAAAGGGACTTCCAATTTTTTGACAAAGAAAGAGGAGATCATGCAGAGGAACCAGCCCTATTAGAAAACTTGAGTTTTGTGATTACACTTCGTAGAATTTTTGACTAGGATAGTGAAAAAAAATTCATTGAAGAGGAACCAACGCTAATAGAAAACTTAATGGGATTTAGTGATATACTAATACCAGAAACATATATCAAAATGGGGTCTCTTTGAAAAGACATTTTTTAGTGCTTTATAAATTAAGGATTGTAATGTGCTTTATAAATTAAGAATTGTCAAGGTTGAGGGTTTAAGTACACATAGGTACGTAAATAATGGTTTTTTTTGCCGCGCGCGGGGGGGAATTTAAATTAAAAAAATGGCTACAACTAATGACAGGTTCAATTTATTATTCTAAAAAGGTGAACGTGATAAAAGATTAGCAAGTTAGACAAAAAGTGTAATATCAGGTTTATTATGGTTTGCATTTAGCACCATAATGAGAGAGAATAAATGACAAGAGGATAGGTATGAGTATGAAACAGAGTGTCCTTGGTCTAAGTTCTCATCTAAGAAAGAAGCCTCCATATCTGCCATGTCCGTCGAAAAGGTTCTCACCCTCACCCTTCAAATCCCCAAAATGGGTCCCCACCCCAACCCTGTATTGTAGCGAATTTTTTTTATTTTTTATTTTTTGTAATTAGGGAAATTATTTTCTACCATACAATTAGTAACTTAGGATTACACATGTACATAAAAAAAAAAAAAAAAAAAAAAAAAAAAAAAAAAAAAAACCCATCCTTTTGTTCTCATTGGTATAACGGAAGAGAATAGACATGGATGAGTGGCCCCTCTATTTCCTTGTTCGAATGAGATATTATCGGATGGTCTGCATCATTTGTAACGTGGGTCAGTCTATCTTAATTAAAACTAATGTTTAGAATTTTTTTTATTTTTTATTTTTTAAACGAGTAATATATTATAATATTCTGGTATGTTCATTTTTTTTAATAGATGAGCGTCAATGATTCAAAATCTCCTAATAATTTTCTCAAACCCGTCCAAATGATTTTTCCTTCACCATACTAAATTTCAGCATAACCATGGAATCAGTTGATTTGAAATTTTGAAGTATAAACCTGTAATTGGCATCACATGCGCTTTTTCATTGATAATGATATACAATGAATATGCTCCATTAATCTGATGGAAACGATAGCAGAATAACAAAAAGAAGAGAAAGAGAAGCATTAATATATATATTAATATAATAGCTTCTCTCTCTGTCTCTATCCATTACAGCTATACAGTGAAGGTCTCACATGGATGTCTCGCCAGTTTGGGATCTAAATTCCATCTCTTACCTGACACTTAATAGTAATGGCATGGCATGAAACCATGGCCTGCTACTTGTAATCCTTTAGGAAATTGGGGTAGTGCATATTAAAAGCCCTAGTAGGGTCCTTCATTCTACGAGTTCCAAGAAGGAAGGCACACCACCATTTTTGCTTTAGGTGTGACTCAGCTCACTAATTATTGTTAGGGTAGTGTTGTTCCAATGTGAACCTTTTAATTTCTTGGGTTTCACTTTTATGAATTGATTACAGAAAATCACAAATATGGACCAAATGAAATTTAGAATTGTGTAGGAATCATTTTTAAACTTAAATATTGGGCTATTTAGAAAATTACTATTCCTTATTCTTTTGGATTCTACTTTAGATTTGTATTTAGATTACAAAAACTTGTGTTATGACAAGACTTTGCCTGGTTTTGATTGGATTATTTTTTGACATAGCTTTGTCTGACGAAGATTCAAATTCTAATAAGTGTTGAATGTTGCACATTTTAACCCTTAAGATTACATATTTTAGTATAATTTGCATTACATAATTGGTTTTGGTTATTTTTAGTTATTCACCTTCAAACGGGGTTAATATGCCTACTTTGAGCCAATGGTGATGTTTATAAGCTTCAAATAGAATGCCGATGTGTTCGGGATTGATTCCAAGTCTCAATAAGGCAAAAGTCAGAATTCTACACTTTAGGATAATCGCAGCTCACCTACAATCGATCGCTTTGACCACAAAAGTAATATTCTAAGAGTTCAAATTACGATCGATCACAGCTCCTCTGCGATCGATCTAAATCACTCGAGTAGATATGCCAAGATGTCCAGGGTTCTGCCACTAAAAAGATCAATCGCATCCTATTTAGGATCGATCGCAATGGACTTACGATCGATCACACACTAATTACGATCGGGTGTGTTTTTATTGTTAGAGTGTTTGTAATGACCCACTCCACCACATGGTATGATATTGTTTACTTTGGGCCTGAGCTCGCATGATTTTGTTCTTGAGCTTTACCCTAAAAGGCCTCATACCACTTAGAGTGACACACCTACGTATAAGCACTTCACCTTTCCATTTCCCAGGCGATGTGGGATTGTGCACCCGTAGCTCGCCAGTGTGGTAGCCTGTCA
>JAOTQH010253974.1:0-21331 GCA_025631255.1 Cornus kousa | reverse complement strand
ATGGCAATCAATTGGTCACTTTCAGGAATCACATCCCAGAATATTTTATCCCCTTCTTACCCTCCCAACCTCCCTTCCCAAAAAAGAGGCGGTGAAGAAATAGAAAATCATTAAAGAAAGTGATCTACAACACCCAGAGAAAGTATTAAATACCCGGGGTATGGTACCCGGGCAATGGGAACCGTCGGATCATAGAAGTGGTGGTGAGCCCCACCAGACCCAAGGGCTGGGATGACCCGTGGTACCATACCCTAGGTATTTAATATTTTTTCACCCTACCACTAGGAAAAAAAGGATACTCAAATCTAGAAACTCTATACCCAAAATAATAATAATAATAATAACAAAAAAACAAAAACAATGTTGCCTAAGCAGCATTTCAGTGTCCAAAGGAGACCTTTTAATGACACATGCCTTTCTCCAAACAAAATCAGCCCTTGTATATTAAAATACATTCCTAGATAAATAAGCATCGAGTCACATCAGAAACACGTAGAGCATTGAGATAGATTCACACCACAAAATTTTAATTTCCACATCCTCCAAACATCTAAATTTACACTAAACAGTACCATAACAAAACCAATAAAAAATGGACAACACTAACCAAATCACCGTTGAGTAGGTACTCTATACCGACCACTGATGTGGTCCAATCTTATACTGACACATCACTTTTAATTATTAATTAAAAAAGTTTAAGGATATGTGTGCATTTGTAATTGGCCCACGTCAGCAATCACTAGGGAGAACCTACCCACCGGTGATTTGTTAAGTATTGTCTATTGAAATATCAACAACCACCAAAAAAAAAAAAAAAGGAAGCAAATGATAAATAAAAATCGTCATTTTGCAGAGTCACACTTTAACCTGGCAACTCCTGACTAGGTTCCAGCTGCTGCTTCGCTTAGGAGCTCCATTTTTTCATCACTTCCATCAATTATCATGCTTGATGCATCTTGTTTCCCATTCAAAATTTGATTCTCACAATTTTCCTCAACAGCACACGGGCTCTTACCTCCTACCTTAATTTCATCATGTTCAATTTTACCCTCAGCAACCCGATTGCTAATGTCAACAGTCTCAACACTTGATGGATGTTTAGAATTCTCAACAAAATCCATTTCACAACTCAAATTTGCTGTTGAGTTTGGTAGAGCAGTTAGATTTTCTTGAGCTTGCTCATTTGGAGCGTTGCCTGAAATGGAAGATTGATCTTCTGCAGCACAATCTTTTCCTGCATCACCTGAAACAGAAGCCTGATCCTCTTCGACTTGTTCTTTCGGTGCATTGCCTGGAACAACAGTTTGATCTTCCTGGATTTGCTCTTGCAGTTCATTGCCTGAAACTGCAACTTGATCTTCTTGAACTTGCTCCTTCAGTACATCGCCAACGCCAGAACCTATACTGTCTTTTGCAATTTTAACATCAACTTCCATTGCCGAATTAGAAGAAGCAACATTGGTTGCTTCAGATGACGTATTTGATGCCGTGGCAGTACTGCTTGGGTTAAGTTGAACAGTCGGCACCGCAGGTTTCATAGAATGGCCCTGCACTTGAGTTACACTACTCCACGAGGCATTTGATGGGGCAGCAGAATAAGAGGAAAGTGGTATAGCTGCCAGACCAGTCCGAATGTAATGAACATTTGGAAGACCAGCTAAGTGAGTACTGGGCAATGAATTTGCATTGCCTGCCCCAGATGGTTTGATCAAGGAACTCCCTCCAGCCATGATATGAACAGCATTATTTGCCTGTGCGGCCTTGAGCAATGATGCTGCATCTGATGGGGAAGCGATGCGGGCTCCAGCATAAACTGCAGCAGCTTTTACCAAAGCATCCGGGCCTAGAGGAGATTTCACAGATGTCTTTTTTGAGGTCACTCGAGATTTTGAAGACGGCCCAGAAGTTCCTGCTTGAGCTGCGGTTGTTGGGACAGACCCTTGTTGGGACTGAGTTTGGGCTTGTGAAACACTACCACCAACTGACGGAGCTTCACCAACAGTAGGTCGTGAAGAGTTACTGGGTATAGTGTTTGAATTTGTTCCACCTGTTCCCACATAACTATATATTAACAAATTTTTGCATAACTTTAACCAAAAGAAATTAAATATATATATTTAAATGGGAAAATCTAAATAAAATAATCACAATTTTGGCAATTTGAAAATTTAGCTTTTGAGTTTTGGCCTTCGGCCTTTCAAAACTCAAGATACAGTATTGATACTCTCTTAACACCATTTCAAACAGTCCATGCAGCAAGAAACAAATAAAGTCATTTGTACTTACTCCCCGCTTCCCTCTTTCCCTTTTCATTATTCATACTGGTTTCAGCTCAAGTTCCTAATTGGCTAATTCATATTAATTGGTTCATAGAAATAATCCCTCAAACAATATAAAGTGACAAAAAATAAAATTTCTCTCCCAAAATAGCATAAACAATGCCAACACAATCAGGCATGCAGTGGATGTGACAGGTTTCAAGGCAAATTTATTTGTTTAATTACAGAAGAAATATAAGATAATGAAGGAAAATAATTTAATACCATGAAAATTGTTCGAAATATTCAGTTCCTCAAACAATATAAAATGCCCCTCATGAAACCTGTCGCCCTTGTCTGTGTCCATGCAATATAAGTCTACACTAGAAATCAAATGTACGTCCCCCACTGTTCAATTAATTGGTCACCACCCACTGTGCAGTCAATGACTGTCATAATGTATGCAGATACTAATGACCTTCCACAACCTAATATAACGATAACATATGGCCAAAAAATGGATTCCAAATCAAGTGGTCAAGATGGCCCATTCAATATCCTCATAAAAAGGTGAAATTCACAGAACAATTGAGAATTAGTAGTCATGGTAAAGTCAACAAGAATTAAAAGGACAAAGAATCTTGTGGTAACTGGTGTATTAGCTGTTTGCCAGATCAAGCACTTGCATACAATAAAGCTAGTACAAGATGAATAGAAAATCACCAGTACTCATTGAGCAAGCTGCAGTTAAGTTATCTATCGGCATATTAAGTGCAAGAGACAACACATGCCGAGTTGCCAGATGCGCCTCAGAATATTGTGACCCACCTCCCACATTCAAGTTGCCCTGCCGCTTCCTGATAATGGCCCACCTCTGCACATACCATGTTCCCATGAAAAGGCAATTAGAAACCATGATTTAAACACTATTTACAATATACGGAAAAAGGTTCAAACTTCATTGATGACCTATCCTATAATTCAACTCAAATAATTTAGATAATAGTAGAAAATATACGGTAGAAGTATTCCGTTGCCGGGATTTGAACCCGGGAAACCTGGGCAAAACCCAGCCATCCTAACCATACTAGATAACAACGGATTGCTGCTTACCAGAAAAAATAAAAATAAAATAAAAAATATTGAGAGAGAGAGAAAGAGACAGAGCATAACAACAACAGATTGCCATAAGATAGCGTTTCTGTTAAATACAAATTCATGATGGGAACCTAAACTTTGAAAATGGCCAAGAACAAATATCTGAACTTAGAAGTGCTGATTGTTCAGTGATATAGAAAGATCAGCTAACAAAGGGTTCATTTCATCATAGCCCAAAAATATCAAACCAGCTTATTAATGAAACCAAATTCAACTGAAATATACAAAGCAAAACCAAATTCAAGTTCCAGTTTAAGAAGTCAGACGAAGAACAGTTATTAGCAATTAGTCAGCCTTAATTATTGCCAGGTGATTAGTACTCTAAGCATGTTTTTGGAACTTAAAAAGTATAGGGGTTGTTACCGAGCAATAATGTCCATGCAACTGAAAAAATGTCAGAACCCGAAATCAGGTTCGGCAAATCTCTAATGTATCAACAAATTGGGATTAAACCAAATTTATAGATCTAATTAAGTATCAATATAGCTAAACTAAATACATATAAATGAAGTTCATTTAAAGAAGCCAACTCCTTTGCTATTAAGCCAGAACCATTCAAAATAAACATGTGGATAGCTGCATATCTAAATATACAACCATTTCAAGTGGAGATATAATAGATGAAGAAAATAACAGCGTTGTTAGCAATATATGAATCTATATCTATACTATTATTAAAAGTACAAATAGTTTCAGTATTTCAATACATTAATTTATTTAGTAATATAGTAGTAGGAAATACTGAAATTCAATAAAAGGAAATCTAATTAGAGAAGGAAATATATAATATTAAAAAATTAAACTATTGAAATTCAATAAAAGGAAATCTAATTACAAAAGGAAATATATAATACTAAAAAACTTATTTATTTAATTCAATAAAAGGAAATCTAATTAGACAAGGAAAAACTACTAATAATAATATAGTAGTAGGAAATATAAATGGAATTCTAATTAGAGAATAAGCAATAAAGTATTGAAAAACTTATTTAATAATATAGTAGTAGGACATACTACTACTAATAATAACATAGTAGTAGGAAATCAAATTAGAGAATGAAATATATAATATTAAAAAACTGAAATACTAAAATTCAATAAAAGAAAATCTAATTAGAGAAGGAAATAATTAAAATTAAAATAATAATAATAATAATAATATAGAAGCAGAAAATAGTACTACTACTAATAATAATATAGTAGTAGGAAATCTAATTAGAGAAGGAAATATAAAATATTGAAAAGCTCTTTTATTTAATTCAATAAAAGGAAATCTAATTAGTGAAGGAAATATATAATTTATTTCCTGGTAAATACATAACACCAATTCCATATCAAAATATACCAAGAAAATCATAAACTAAGAATTCTATATACAAAATTATTTTTATATTTAATTTTTTATAATTTATTTTAAAATTTTATAATGTTATTTATTTCAATAAATAATATGTTTTTATAATATTATTTATATATAATAAATAATAATGTAAAATTATTCTTATATATATTTTTGATCCTTTGCAATTTTTTTACTTTACAGTTATACACACACTTTCACTCACGTGCATCGCAAGTGTATGCATGTACAGAGATGAGAGAATAAAAGAAAATAAAAAAGATGAGAAATTAAAATGATAGTATTGGCTAAAAAAGTTAGTGTGATGTTGTGGCCCGAATTTGTTGTCGGGACACGTTGTGACCCGTTTACGACCTTGTTTAGTACTCTCTTGTAGCCAGGGCTGCAAATGAACCAAGCCGAGCTTTACCTTGCTTGGGCACGGGCACGGGCACGAGCACGGGCTCGGCTTGCCACTACTAGAACTCTGCTCGGGCAAGCTTGGTCTAGCCAGGCTCAACCTTGCCTATGTATCCAACAAAAAATTCAGTTTTCAAAGATACAAGAAAATCGTGCCCTGATCTCTGATCATCATCATCAAGAGCTCAACGGCTATAATGGAACCATCAACATTAAAACAAGATTTGGAGATGAAAGAAAAGAGACCATATGAGAGAGACTTGCTGTCGGAGAGAGATACCTGCAGTGGGAGAGAGAGTTTTGTCTGAGAGGACTCAGAGGAGGTGTGGCTATGTTGAGGGGTTGTTGCGGCAGAATCTAATTAGGATTGATATTGTGTTCACAAATCGATCGCTTGATGCAAATCAAAGCATGTATATGTATGGGTTAATGGATTAAATGGGCTTAAAGTTAATGCGTCTGTGAGTTTGGGCTTACAAAGAGTAAAGGAGTGGGCTTATGACGAGTTTGGGCTGAATTTATATTGAATGGACTAAATTATTGTATATAAAATTTTGAAAAAAATAAAATAAAAAATTGGGCATTTCACTAAACAAGCTTGTTCATGAGCCTATACAAGCGGAGCCCAACACTGATCGGGCTCGGATCATTTAGTAAACGAGACTAAAATTTGAGCTCGAGCTCGGCTTGTTTGCTTAACTAAGGGGCCCGAGACAAGCCCTTAGCAAACCGAGCCATGAACAGCTCGGTTCATTTGCAGCCGTACTTGTAGTTTGATATATAAAGGCACTATAAAGTTTGGAGTGGGATTAATTGAGACACTAAAAATCGCAAAGAGAGAGAGAGAGCAAAAGCGAGAGCTAGGGTTTGAGGGTTGAACCTTGTAATCTCCAATTTTTCGCATTATGAAAACTTTCACCGGATCTCCACTGTGAATGTAGACTTTGCCGAACCACGCTAAATCTTTGTGTGTAATGTGATTACTTTCCTGTCATTTTTCTTGATTTGTTTTTGAGTTCGCTACGTTTATCCTAACAGTTAGGGTTTTAATGCTCCATAAAAATAGGAGCAGCATATTAATTATAGCTACTGTGACTGGTTTTGCAACCAATCATAGCAGCGAAATATGCATTTCTTAGCCCTTGGTTTAAGCTTCCCCTTATACCTCCACTGGAGTCTTACAGTCGATAGCAGTCGATCGAGACCGGTTTACCAAGTAACTAGTTGTAAAAGCAGCTTCAACCCAGAACCCTTTGTCTAACCCTGCATTCGACAACATACACCGTGCCCTCCCTAATAGCGTTCTATTCATTCGTTCTGCAACTCCATTCGGTTGTGGAGTCTTCCTCACTATGTGATGCCTCACAGTCCCGTGAGTCTTGCAGAACTTATTATATTCTCCATCACAAAATTCTAATCCATTTGTCCTCAAGCGCTTGACCTGTTTTCAAATCTACTTCTCAATCAAGGTCTTCCATTGCTTGAACGCGACAAAAAACTCATTCTTGTGCTTCAGAATCTAAACCCAAACTTTCGGAGAAAAGTCGTCAATCAACATGATCATATATCTACCACCACCATGTGAAACCTGAAGGGACCCCAAAGATCAGAATGAATATAATCCACCATACCCTTGATCCTATGAATTCCTATATTGAACTTCACTTTACACTGCTTCCCAAAGACACAATACTCACAAAAATCCAGCTTCCTAGTTTTCTGAGAACCAAACAAACCCTGCTTACTCTGAACATCCATCTACCTCACTTATATGCCCAAGCAACATATGCCACAATATAGTAGTATCTGAATCAGGATCCGAGAACGATACAACAACTGAACCCGTGATTTCAGTCCCTTCATCACCACAAGAGCACCCTTTGAAACCCGAATGACTCCCCTTCCAGCCTTGTAAGTACATCTGATGGAATCCAGCGTACCTAGGGAAATCAAATTCTTTCTCAGTTCTGGTTCATTCCGGACATCAGTCAATGTCCCCACTATGCTGTCGTACATCTTGATTTGAATTGTACCGATGCCTACAACTTTGTACGTTGCATCATTACCCGTCAGAACTTCCCCTCCATCAATAGATCGATAAGAGGTAAACTAGTCCTGTTTGGACAAGCATGAAATGAGCAACCCGAATCAAGAATCCACTCATCGCAAGAGCTGCCGACTAAAATCGTGAGAACCTTACCACCATCTGAATCATTATTACCCTTTGCAACAGCCAAACTATCAACTTCAAAGGATTTTCCCATTCCTTTCTTACACTGCGGACAGTCTTTCCTGAAGTGCCCTTCCTTGCGACAGGTGTAGCATCTCAACATCTTTGTTCTGTTCTTAAACTTAGAACGGATTCTACTACCAGACCCTTCCTTCTGATTCATTCTCCCTCTAATAACCAGCCCATCTGCCGAACTTCCTGTATTGCCCTCAAACACCATTTTTTACAACTCTTTGGAATTCAGAGCTGCCTTCACGTCTTCCATGGACAAAGCAGTTCTACTATATATCATTGTATCAACAAAGTTCTCATAAAAGGGTGGTAGAGAACAGAATAGAATAATAGCCTGATCTTCATCCTCCATCTTAACATATGATATTGTTTACCTCGTCAAGATGGTATTTCAGAGATGAACCTTCGTGAATCTGAAGAGTGAACAACCACTTCTTTAGATGCAAGCAGTTTGCGAGAGATTTCGTCACATACTGGGACTCCAAAATCTTCCACAACCCATCCGCCATAGTCTCTCCAGCAACTTCTCGCAGATACTTATAACTCAAGTACAACAAAATCGTACTGTGTGCTTTCTCCATAACCTCATCTTTGTCCTTAATCTTTTTTGGCAATGCATCATTCCCCTTCAGCGCCTTGGATAACACTTGTTGAACTAACTGAGCCTGCATCCTAACCCACCACAGGTTGAAATCGTTTCTGCTGTTAAACTTCTTGATTTCTAGAAACTTAATGCCGTCCCTGCTTCAAATTGAAAGCTCTGATACCAGTTTGTTACGACAAACGCAATGAACCCAAGCAACAATCACGAAAAACGATAAGTTTCAACCCCTCTTCTCTGTACGATTTTCAGTGTCACTACTCACTCCAAACCCTAAACGCCCTAATATGTCAAGCTACAAGAGAGTACTAATTAGGGTCCACAAACCACAAGCATAAACAGGTCAAAAAATTTCCATTGGGCTCACATAAAGCTCATCCAACAGGTTTGAAAGAATTAACTGAAAAAGACTAGACACTCTATTATTAACTCTAGGTTTGAAAGACGCACGATGATACTTACTAAGCTCAAAAGCATCACATAACATAGACCTAACATGACTAATACTGGGGACTTGACACTTCAAAACCGGTACTGACGGATGACCAAGACGGCAGTACCACTGAAATAGAGATAAAGAAGATTGGAGAGCTCTGGGATGGTGCTCAAAATCGAAGTAATACAAGTCATCTACTCTATGCCCCGTACCAATCTTATTCTTTGTCTTGAGATCCTGAAAACACACAATGTATGTAACGGAGCAATGAAGAGTTTTAGTAATCTTACTAATAGACATCAAACTATAAGGAAATTGAGGAACATATGAAACATAAGAAAAAGTCATAGAAGAATCAAGATGAGTTATTCCTAACCCAGAAACCTTAGTTGATGAACCATTAGCAAGGGTAACACTTTGAGGAGGAGTGACATAACGAAAATTAGATAAAGGTGAGAACTACCAGTCATATCATCGGATGCGCCAGAGTCAATAATCCAAGGACTGTGAGTGGGAAGACAAAAGACATGTTGATGTAATGCCTGATTGGGCAAACAAAGCCATAGAAGATGAAGTAGGTGCCCGTTGCTGAGACATAAGTTGAGCATACTCATCATGTGAGTTAATGATCATATCCAACTCGGTAACCGAATGAGAATGAATAAATGGATCCGGTGAATGAGAATTATCTTCTTTATAGGACACCTGATTTGAATAGGTAGAGGTTTCCGGTTTACCTTGAAGATCCCAACAATAATAATTCAGTGTGATTTGTGAGACCGCAGTGAGTACATTTTCTGGATTCTCTACCTCGGCCATGCCCTCCAAGAGAATTCTGATTTCCACTATGTGAGACAATTAAAGTTAAACGTTCACGACGAGTATCAACATTTAAACTAGAAGGGCCACAAGAAAGAGTAGCTCGCTAGAGTCGATAAAATAAGACCAGGAGGAGATGGAAGGCTAGGGCTACCCAAAATCCTGTGCACGGACCGTCTCATATTCCGATGACAAGCCAGTGAGGAACCGAACAACATTAAAATTTGCACGTTGTTGTTGCATACACTGAACATCAGAGGTAAGGGGTTGGTACATGCTCGGTTTTGGGAGGACGTTTTATGTGGGGAGCATCCATTGGCTTGTTCGTTCCCTAGGCTCTTTAGAAATGCCGTGGACAAACATGCTTGGGTAGTTAACTGTTATCGGCTTGATAACGAAAAGATTACTTGGGATATGCGTTTTCAACAACAGTTTCACGATTGGGAATTGGACGATGTTTCTGACTTTCTTGATCTGCTGTATAGACAGACGTTAAATGGTGGTGGCCCAGATTCCTTCTATTGGGTGCCATCTTCTCAGGGGAGATTTGAGGTTCGGTCCTTTTACTGTTGCCTCTTGGGTTTCTCAGGGACTGAATTCCCTTGGAAAACGGTGTGGTGTTCGAAGGCTCCCCTCAAAGTGGCTTTTTTTGTTTGGACTGCAGCTTGGGGCAACATTTTGACACTTGATAACCTCAGAAGGAAAAGGTAGGTTATAGTTAATTGGTGTTGCATGTGCAAAAAGGACGGTGAGTCAGTGGATCACTTGTTACATTGCCTTGTGGCTAGCGACTGCTGAAGTTTGATCTTTGGCTTGTTTGGAGTACAGTGGGTTATGCCCCGGACGGCGAGAGGTTTGATTGACTCTTGGAGAGGGTGTGGGGTGGGTTCTCACGCTCGTCCTTTTTAGAGGGTAGCTCCTTTACGTGTTTGGTGGTGAATTTGGAAGGAGCGAAATAACAGGTCAAAGATCAAGAGGAGTCTCCAATAGGAACTTTGAAATTCCGTATTATTAGCTTCATTTTTTGTTGGGGTATAGGCAGATATCGTACATCTATAGAGGAGATTGTTGATTTCATGGCCTCTGTGGGTCATTAAGATTCCTCTTTTGGCTTTGGCTTCGGCCTCTGTGTATTCTAGAGACGTGTTCCCCTTTTGAACGCTTTCTATACTACTTTACTTATAAAAATTAAATAAATAATATTCCTCTAAACTCATATTACCTTGCTCAAGGCTGAAAAACTGCTTACACACTTCATAGATGCGAGTAATATTGTCTGTCCCATTATACAATTGCTTGAGGCGGTCCCAAATGTCTTTGGCTGTATCCAGATAAAGTAAGGTGGAGCTAATCTCAGGTTCAATACTAGTAAACATAAGAGAAATTATATGAGTATCATGTTGTTCCCATGTACTGAACTTTGGATCATCTGTCTTTGGTTTATCCTCACTGAGATGGCTTCCAGTGCCTTTACCTTTAAGATGAATCTCTACTGATTTGGCACACAAGATGTAATTTTTGCCATTGAAATTAACAGATGTCATTGGAAGATGAAATGAGGTGGAAGAAAAAAGATCAGAGTTGGCTGCCATAAGTGGTAAAACACGTTGAGAAGAAGACTGAAATTGCAGGGAAGATTGATCAGAGAGGGAGAGAAACACATAAAATAAAAACAAGGGAAAATAACCTGGATATCCGGGGCGGGTAACTGGGATTGGATCTGGTAACTATGTTGGACTCAGATCAAGCAACTGAACAGTTGGGTTGACCCGTTTTCTTCTTCCTCAAAACAATCCCTCTCAATAGAAACCCTACCGAGAAATACACAGCGACCAGACCAAACTCTGGAGAAAAACACAAACCCAAATCGAACACCAATCAAACAATGATCAACCAACAATCGCTGCAGCCGTGAATAACTACTACCACAATACAAAACTCATCGTGAGATAACACAACCATGGAGACACCAATGATCGACGATGATGAGATTGACAACAGTCGATGAGGCTGATGATGATGGTTGGCAACAATGATCTCAACAAGTAGACCTACCCAGGTTCACTCTCTGATACCATGTAGAGTTTGGTTTTGTAGACTAAGTTATAGAAGAAGAAAGAGAATGAGAGTTACAATTGGAGAATTCGTGAGAGTTGAAAACCTAACTTCGTTCTCACCCTAACATAGTATATATATATATACATGAGAATAAAAAGAGAGAGACTAAATCATAGGGGTAAACCAATTACATATGTACCCCAATATTAACTATTCTAACAATCTTATCATAAGTTTGGTTTGGGAATTAATACGCTCGTGGTGAAGACTTTTATTAGATGTGTTGACTACTTGAGTCTAAACATTTACAACATAATGTGTTTAAAATCTAATTGTAGCATTTTATTCTTGCACATTCACAATCATATTTGATTTAATTAATGTAAATCCATCTTGAAAAGGTGCATGCATTTGATTTAGCCAAGTATCTTGTTTGATATACGACCCTTCTTTTCTTTCTATGTCAATCATTCATCTCTTCTTTTATTAAACCCTAATCATCCAAAACCTAGAACACAATCAATATTATGCTCGGAAAATCATGGTAATGATGGGGTATTGTTATGGTGGAGATAGGTGGTGATAATCATTCATGATAATGGTGGTTGTAATTTCTTTTTTGGGTGGCGTGTTTGTGTGTGGATAAGAGCAGAGATGCGGACCGAGTCTTTTACTCCGACCAGTCACCGGAGTCGATCACTCTAGTGAATCCTCTGTTCCCCTTTCTTTCTTCTCTTTTCTGGTTTTACTGTTGTTAAGAAAGTTCATATAGCTGAGAATCGTTCCTTCCTTGATGTCGCGAGGCTTCCTCGTCTTGATCTCAACGAAGAGGTGGATTGTGTTTCCTTTAGCAAGGGACATATTTTCAGGGTTGATAATCACAACATGACAATGCGTGAGGCAGTGATGAAATTGTGTTTGGTAGGCTGGTTTGACACAGAGGTTGAAAGCCTGGAGAGGATTGAAAATTGGGCTACGAAGAACTGGAAGGTCGCGAATGGGGTGAGGGTCTCTACCCTACCTGAGGGGCTTCTTTTGTTTAGATTGCCTTCGGAAATCGAAGCTCAAAGGGTTTTGAAAGGGGGTAAGAAGATGTGGGGCAAAGCACAGTTGTTCTTGGACCCTTGGTGCTCCCGCGTTGGTTGTTCGGGACTGAGGTTGAGATGCATGGAAGAAGGATTGTCATTTATGGACTTCCTCTGCATTTATGGTGCCAGAGTCTGTTCAAAGGTATCGGTGATCTTTGTGGAGGTTTTCGGGCAGCTGTGGCTTTTGAAATGTGTGAAACTGAAAGGATTGTGCTCACTGTCAACGGAGGAAGGGAAATCCCGGCGTTCATCATCGTGGAAGACAGCCAGGGGGGTTTCAAGATTGCGCTACAAGAGGAAATTGATCCCTTGATGATCCCCAAGTCTGATTCCTTCTTTAGAAGAGATGATTCCATACCGATTGCGGAAGAGACAGGTCTAAGAAAAAAAGAACAATGTTATGGGGTTCCATCGGAGGCTACGGAAAAGGCAATGGATGAAGGACAGGGACGAGTTTATAATCATGCGCGCAAGGAGCGAGTGGAAAGGCTGCCGAACAGAGCTTCATGGCGATACATCTGTCTCCTCACGTGACTACACACGTGAGAAAGATCCTCTTTTCAAATCTGATGGGCCTATCCGAAATGGGAGAGTAGATTTTGGGCCGACTGCCTCAGTTAAGGATGGTTTTGGGCCTGGGTTGCGTGGATCGGGCACTAATTCTTTTTCTGGGCCTGCTTTTAAGAAGAGTTTTAAAGGTCTGGGGCTTTCGAGACCAACTGGAAACACTAATAAGAGTAATTTTTCTTTTGGGCCAGCAAAGCCCGTCCTGGACCCAAAGCGGGCACGATCCAGAAAGGTTTGTTTGGGCCCAAGAATGGTCTGTCTATTTCCTTTAAAAATAGGACCAGCAGCCTGCTTGGACTGTGATAGGATTCCGGACAGTTCCATTCTCTCTTATCATCCGAAGATGTCTGCTGATCTTTCCTATGATCAGGACTCCACTAACTTCTCACGGCATGAGATCCAGAGTGAGCAAGCACATATGATCGATTCTGAACAGTTCTCAAAGGTCCGGTGTTGCAGAGGCTGCCCCCCAGCATGGATTTTGGTCTCATAATGATATTGTACAATGGAAAATGTGTTAGTCTGGGATTGCAGAAACGTTTGCAACAAGAAGAAATTGACCTCAAAAATCGCTTTGAGCCACTTTTAGATCATTTTATTCAACCTTTGGAGGAACGTTTTCCTCCGGCATCTTCTAGATCCCAGATTCCTCCTCTCTCATCATTCAAAACGATGGTCCAGAAAGCAAAAGCAAAAATGGGTCTCTTCGCCGGGTATGTCCTCTATCCCAAAAACTCCGAGCTCCTTGCGGTGTGTCGCTGTTGAATGATTTGGGGGCTAGAGGAGGAAGGTTTGGGTTTGGGTTTGGGCTCGATTTCTAGGATGCTATCTCCTGTGTTTGAGGGTGTGTCAGAGGATGGTTCTGTGATGGTAACAGGGGTCTCTGCGGTCTGGGATGACAGGGAAGGAGGACAAGCACTTTACTCCCACTGGGGAGAGGTTTGGAAATATTTCTATTAAAGTGGGTCGTAATGTTCAGAGTCAACTATGTGACGATTCTGCTGCTACTGTGATTAAGGAACTTCGGCTTAGTAAAGGCCCTTAAAGGGCTGAGTTGCTTTCCTTTGCTTGGGATTGATGACTGATTTTTTTTATGATGGTTTTTTTACTCCACGGGAAGGCAGTTCTTCTGTGTCTGCTATTGATGAGTGGGATGGTCTGACGGCTTCTCCCCGGGAAGGGGAGTTGGGGATTGTTCCCAAGGATTGTAGTGATACTCATCAGATGTTTCCCTTGGCTATGGTGGAACCAGAGGAGGGGTGGGTTGAGGGAGCTGATGTTTAAGGGTGGGGTTGGTGAGGTTACTGATGTTTTGAGGCACGAGTGGATGAGGGAGAATGCGGGCTTGGTGGGCAAACTTATTGGTGTGTCAGATGCAGGGGAGGGGAGCCAGGCAGTGTGTATGTTTCATGACATTGAGATGAGCCATAAGGTGGGAAGGAAGGGTAGGATTTCATCAGAAAAAGGAGAGAGGGAGGTGAGGAGTCTCATTTCATATGTCAATTATGATGGGAAGAGGGGGGTCAAGGGAGAGGGGCAGAGGGAGGAGGAGACAGAAAGAGATTTCTACTGTTTGCCAATGAAGTTACGAATTACCTCATGGAACGTCCATGGTCTAAATGATTCGAAAAAAAGGAGGGTGGTGAAGTTGGCTGGGATCCGCTTGTGGTGTGTTTGCAAGAAACGAAATTAGCTTCCATCTCGGACACAGTTGTTAGGAGTATTTAATTCAAGCCTTGGTTCCAAATTTCTGTTCAAGCAGGTTTCAAAAATCTACTAAATTTCTAAAGAGATGTCGGAAAATCAGATTCTTTGTAAGTAACAGCAGATTGGTGTGTTTTCTTCGAGTACGGAAAAGAACGGAAGGATGGAAGGCTTTACTTGGGTTCTAATGTGATCGTAAATTGTTTCAAACTCCAGGTCGAGTTTTCTTCAAGGAGGAGGGTCTGATGCAAATAACAATTAATAGTCTTGGAAAGTGTCTAGTCAAAGTTTTTAGTAGTAATTATGATATGGGAACAATAGAAGCCATTATTAATGTTTTGTGGGTAGTTTGAAAGTCAGTCTAGGAAAAGTAAGTGTCATTAATTCTTGTCTTATAAAAGGGACAGCCCTATGTATCTGTTGAATCAAGTCTTTATCAATATATTTTGAGTTATTATAAGTTATAAACAAATCTTCAGGCTTTTCCCAGATTCCCCTTTAGAAATCTAGGCTCCAACAGTGATTGGCGTATTCCTAGTCTTCCTTACAGTTGTAAGAAGACTTGTTCCTTATACTGTTTGCTTCAGTCACTCTCTTGAAGAGCACTTTGTCAAGTCTTCCTACGTACTTCCTTTCTATCTTTCAGATTCCCTCTTCAGTGGCTGAAAGGATTGAGAGGCTGCAGAGAAATTTTCTGTTGGGAGGTAAAGGGGAGGAGTTCAAATATCATCTGGTCCGTTGGGAGTGGGTTTGCACCCCAATTCGGATAGGAGGCTTGAGTATCAGAAGATTAGTGCCTTTTAATAAGGCCTTATTGGGGAAATGACTTTGGCGGTTTGGAGTTGAGAAGCACAGACTATGGAGAAGGCTGCTAGTGAGCAGACATTGGGAGGCGAGTGGAGGTTGGTACTCCCATGAGGTGAGAATCCCATTTGGGGTTGGGGTTAGGAAATCTATTCGGAAGGGGTGGGACAATTTCACATTAGATTTCGTGTCAGAAATGGTAGGAGGATACGTTTTTGGGATGCTATTTGGTGTGGGGATCGCTCACTTGTTATCACTTTTCCTGGACTTTTTCAGATTGCTACTGAAAGACATGCCATGGTGGTCGACTGTTATCGTATTGATAGCGGAAGAACGGAGTGGGATATACGTTTCTCAAGACATTTTCAGGATTGGGAGATGGAGGATGTATTGGCTTTTTAGAGTTGTTGTATCGTCAGGAGATAGTGGAGGAGCCTTCAGACTTTGGAATTTGAAGGCCCTCTTCTCATGGGCGGTTTGACGTTCGGTCATTCTACTGCTGTCTTGCGGATGTTATTGGACTGTCCTTTCCATGGAGGGTCGTTTGGCGAACAAAGGCGCCTCTCAAAGTAGCATTCTTTGGGCAGAGGAGATTTCTGACTTTTGCGTGTGGACGCCTTCTTCTCATGGGCGGTTTGACGTTCGGTCGTTCTATTGATGTCTTGTGGATGCTACTGGACCGTCCTTTCCTTGGAGGGCCGTTTGGCGAACAAAGGCACCTCTCAAAGTAGCGTTCTTTGCTTAGACATCCAATTTGGGAAAGATTGACTCAGGGCAATCTTCAGAGAAGAAGATAGATTGTAGCCAACTGGTGTTTTATGTGCAAGAATGATAAGGAGACGGTTGACCATCTTCTCTTACATAGCCCAGTTGCTTGTGATTGTTGGTTTTTGTTTCTGGGTTTGTTTGGAATTCACTGGGTTATGCCACGGTCTACCAGAGGCTTGATGAGGCTTGGAGAGGGTGTATGGTGGGGGGCCAAGCTCGGGACTCTTGGAGGGGTACTCCTTTATGTGTTTGGTGGTGTTTGTGGCTTGAAAGGAAAGGGATATCCTTTGAAGGAAAGGAAAATCATATTGGGTCATTGAAGTTCTCCATTCTTAGCACTCTATTCTGTTGGGTTCTAAGGAGAAATTGTAAATCCTTAGATGAGCTTGTAGAGTTTTTGGATTTGTTGAGGGTTTAGAGGCCCTATTTAACATGAGGGATGTGTTCCCCTTTTGAGCGCTTTTAATGAATTCTTACTCATCAAAAAAAAATCTTGTTTGATATGCCAAGGGAAAAAAACACGATTTAAATTTTTTTTTGTTATATCTTTATTACGTATTTTAATTATTTCAGTTTGAACATTGATTTAGTTAAATGCATGATGAAAGTAGACACACCCTCTTAACCAACATCATCATCATTGCCTCAATCCTATATGAATCGGGTCGGCCATATAAAGTCTCGTTTTCCATTATAATGTATTACATGTCATCCCGCCTATTATATCTAACTTTCTAAAATAATTCTAATAAATTCATGCCACGTTAATTTTGGTTCCTCTATGTCTCTTACCTTTTATGAAACTAATCTTCCCCTTCTTACAGGCACATCTATGGTCTTCCTTGTATGTGTCCATACAATCTAAGTTTACTCTCTTATGTCCACATACTCTTAACCCACTGAATTAATATGCTGAAAAAATTCCTTATTTTAAATTTGACTAAATTTGACTAGTTTGTGTTTCAAATTTAAAAGTTTTGATATAATAGTTAATTTAATGTGCATATATATTAAATACGACTCAATTTGCTCACCTTTGTGCCTAACATTGCCCCTTGCACTTAGGCTCCATGAGACCTTAGTGCACTTTGAGGCCTTAATCCCTATAGATCTATGAATAAAATAGGTGAGTTGTATACATTATTGCGCAATTGTACAGACTATCAAGCAATTTGGCAGAATGTAAATGTTGTAGGTTGCGTTTCCTCTCTAGCACAAAATAGAACTCACAAATACAAATTACTGGTAATAAATTAGAATAAGACATCGTACTGAGCACTTGAGGATAGGAGTTCTAGAATTCCTTAGATGTCAAAATAATCAAGGTGCAAGGCAATACATAGAACTCCAAATAATCACCAGACACCAGGTTCACAGATAAGGAATGAACCTGGTTATCCAAAATTATGAAACACTGATAGGATACGAGACACAAGTACGACATGATATGGTTATTGCGATACGTCAAATCTCAAAAAATAAAAATTAAAAATTAGAACACAAAGACGGCAAAGATACTTCAAATATAGATACAAAAATAATTGATTTTTGCTCATTTTATGTACATTATCATAAATGCATTCACTAGTGTGGAACTTAAAACTAAGAGTAAGTTGTTTTTGTTTTTTAAAACTTTATATTATTTTCTAATTAACCCATAATATGTTCTAAAATTGCATTGAAACAAATTTTTTTAAAAAAATAATTGCAAAACTACCCCTTGTTTCGAAAAAGTATGCCAAACGTCTCCTCGCCGTGCCCATATCAAGTCACAACAATGCCTAACCATTTAAAAAATTATTCAAATTCTAAGATAGGAGTATTGGACAGGTGTCCTGACGTGTCCCCATGTCCATGTCAGACACGTGTCCAACACCACCACAGCACCCCCTGGAGGATGTCCTCGCTTCCTAGTCCATATGCAACAAACGAAATTATCTTATATCATCCATGATCAAGTTTAATAAATTATCTTATATCATCCATGATAAAGTTTACACATTAAAACATATTACTAGTTCATGTGAAAAAGATCACCATGATAGCATGTGGATTGACTGAGGCTGTGGCCTTAAATAGAGTGGAATGGAAGCATAGGGTTCGACCCCAAGTAATTGGGGAAAGGCATGGTGGTTGTTGTTGACATGAAAAAGATCAACGCAAATAGAATTATATATCTTAAATCTTCCCCCTATTTGTCTCCTGCCTAACCTATTCTTCATTCACTTTTAAAAAAAAAACATACTATATGGATAGATATATTAATTGTAAAATTACTTGTCTCATATTCACAGGAGTTGTCAAAATAAAAATAATTAATTTAGTCATTTTGTTTTCCCTCAAAAATGCACAAGCATGGACTAGACCTCAAATAATATAGATATAACTTGAATCAAAATTTCAAATTGCTCTTTCTTTCCAACTTTAAAAATTAAGTGGTTTAAAATACATTCTGCCCAAGCAGTTCCTTGATATACAATTCCACCTAGGTTCATATTGCAATAGTTGTGCCACATATGCAACTAGAGTGCTCATTGACCCACTCAACCACATAATTATAAGGTAAATCGTTGAAGAACTATGCCATCATCTCATAGCAGGCCTAATGAAAGCAGTAGGAGGTTGAATGGCAACGCAACAACCTAGGTGACACTCAGACTACAGTGCATATGATTTATACTAATGACAGCACAAGGATAAGACCCAGCATTGGATTGGCTACACAACACAGAACTAGGTCAATCATGAAATAGCAGTTAGGAGGGCTAAGAAAAACAACCTGAGAAAGCTGTGAAGCAGTTCTATCACCCTTGAAATCTCCTTTCAAAATATTTGCCCAATTCCCTTCACCACATTTCTGCACAGCAGCAATCAGTTCCAGGTCCTCTGCTGCAGACCATGGTTTTCTTTTCCTTCGAGCAGGAAGGCTGCCACCAGCTGATCCATTTGCATCCAATCCTTCTGCAGATGTCACTGTGTGCAGTGGCTGTTTATGAACAGAAACTGGAACAGTAATGTTTGTACCTTGTATAGCTAGTTGTGAATTTTCTGAAGGAACTCTGGCTGACTGCCCATTAGGTATATTTATGGTCAACGGAGCCTCAACTGTTGTGCCATTTGACAGACTGGAGTCATTTGGTGCAACAGAAGCAACCAGTACCTAATCAAGCCAAACATTCCCAAAATTTTGCAAATTTACTTGAGAGTGACAAAACAGTAAGATAAAGAAATGAATATGCAGTTCAAGCATTGTCCAAAAATTAATGGTACCGTGAAATTGTGTAGTACAGACCATGAGATGCCAGCAAAACATAATAATCTGAAGGTCACAATCAGATGATAACAATCACCTAACCATATCTGTGTGGTGTAAAGCCCACATAGATAAGTCACACACACCCAAATCTAGCAGAATTCCATTAAAAAAATATAAAACCATCAATTTATAAGTGGCATGCGAAAAAGACAGCCAAAAGCAGAATCAATCCATTTGGGGTAGGGGGAGGAAAGATTCAGGTCCTACTGCTTGTCCACCGACATGTGGTGGCTGCAATATTCTGGCACATATTTTGTTACTTATCTTCACATTTCTGCCAAACTAAAGCATGTTTTGCTGAACCTCTGTATTTCTATCCATTATTATTGTTATTGCTATCTCTGTCCCAAATTATTTTCAAAATTTTGTTATGTTAGGTCTTGACGACCAAGATACGAATAATATCTGCTATAAAAAAAAAAATGCATTGCCACATAGGGCTGCAACAAACCGAATTGAGGTTAGTAATATAGTTTCAAGCTCAGCTTGGTACAATTTATTAGTGTTTAGGGTCAGCTTGAGCTCGAGTCAACCTCAGCTAAGCAGGCTCAAGCTCGATTTGGCTCGGCTCGAGTAACCAAATTAGCTAGTTCAAGATCAAGTTCAAGCTCAGAAATGAGCTTGATTTATCAAAACATCAGCTTCAAACAAGTAACCACATGAGCAAAGCATACTCACGTCGAGCCAAGCCAAGATGTATTAAGACTTGGATTCTTTACCAAATGAACCTAAACATGTTGAACGAGCTTTAATAAAGCCAACCCCCAACATTTCATAATAGGTTCCTTTGCAGCTCTATGAAACCACCTGACTAAGCAAATATGAAATCACTTGAAAAAGACTTAAAACAGAGAAGCCACCACCTCAGTACCCAATACACACACTACGAAAATAGATTACCTTCATGATGGATTCTAGTGAAGCAAAAAATTCATTACATAGCTAGTTCGAGTTACCTTCACACATGCTGCAGCCTCTGTTGAAGCTTCACAACTAACAGCAGGGAAAGCTTCCAGTTCATACTCCAAATCACTATCATCATCCTGACACTCATAATTAAATTCACTCAAAATAAGAAAAATATCAATAAATCAAGACAAATTCATATTCAAAACACACAGAGACTAAAGTATTATAACTGTCCACATATATCACGTAAATACCATGTAGAAATTTCAGTCATATGATTATATCAGATCATCTGAGAATATCCCCCAAAGTGATTGTATAAAATAAGTTCCATTCAATTACACATTTAAAGACATGTATTGATTCAGTGATGTCTCGTCATCTAAGAAGCATGGAAACTTCTCCGTTTCCGACACGACACTCCATGGAGACTTCATGGACACATATCCAATACTTCATGAAAGTGTCCACAATTTATAAATATTTTTTATTAATTCGGACACTTGGTCGGCAAATCCCAAAAACTTGACTGACACATCTCAAACACTTTTACACATCTTACACTCACCAATACAAGTTTTATATAACACAGACATTTAACAATCTGGAAAACAATACAGATACAGTTCAAAGAGAAAATTGATACTCTATATATGTCATAACATGTAATGACACTTCTCGTATAAAACATTACTATAATTATAATGACAAGTCAGGTGAGTGAGAACATATATAATATTAAAATATTCACATAGCTCTCTTTTTTCCCCCTGGTTGGTACCAACACCCCCACCCCCCCCCCCCGCGGCGGGAATTGTGTGCACCCAAGAGGAGTTGAACC
>JAOTQH010253953.1:0-11700 GCA_025631255.1 Cornus kousa | reverse complement strand
ACTTTTAGCCTATTATGTGAAAATGTGTATATTTGATCCCATGTATGTAAAGTGTACCTAAGTACACTATTTGAACCATATTTGATATGTATAACATGAGGCCAAGGGCCATAAACCTTTAAATTCAAGTATATGTAATTAAACTCCAAGTTTTGTCTTTGAAATGCATTTTTTTCAAATCTTGAGGTTTGACATGTGAAATTTTGTATATGGACTGTAATGAGGCCATGGGCCATTGTAGCATGTTTAATTATCATTATTACACTTGCGTGCATGTTCACATCGACACACACTTGTATATTTTGTGAATTGAACATGCCATGGGGAATTCCAAGTGTACTTTCAGCCTTGAGTACAAAAAATGAAATTTTTGCACTTTCCCGAGTCATTTCGGTCTACCAAAATGGCATTTTAGTCAACCGAAGCACTTAGGTTTTTGAAACCATGCATTCCAGTAGCCATTTTGGGCTTTTGAGAGTCATTTCGGTCGACCGATGGCTCATTTCGGTCGACCGAAGTAGCATTTTAGCCTATGAATCAAACCATGAACTTTTTCTACTAAAACTGAAGTTTCAGAACCTTCATTTTGGTAGACCGAAGTGCCATTTCGGTCTACCAAAATGGCCATTCCCAAGACTTGTTTTTGTTTGTCTCAGCACTGTTGTTCGAACTTCAAATGGCCATAACTTCTTCATTTCTAACCCAAATGGGGTGATTCTTGAGCCTAAATTCATGATCTTGAAGTTATATTTCTAATGAAACCAAACATGAATTCAAAATCCAATTATAGTGGGAGTTATGCATATTTTAGTGAGAGGGTGTCAGTTTTCGCTTAAACCGGGAAAGGCCATTTTGTGGGATTCTTGCCCAATGTTCTGGGAACCTCTTGGAATGTCTTTAAATGATTAGTTTAGGTTTTGTGGACCTTATTTGACTTATTTAGAGTCAAATCTCTATTCATAATTGCAAATTGACCATTTTGCCCTTGATTGATGGGTTTTGCTCGTTTTTCTTTATCTTGTCATTTTTCCTTCGTTCGGACTCCGAATCATGCAATTCTTGAGTCCATCATGATTTGTTTTTTGTTGTATTTCCAGTGGTGTACTTGATGGCACCTGAGTCCATATATTTTTAGAAATGACCTTTTCACCTTTTGGTTCATTCTAGTCTGTTTTGAGACGTCGCTTCCGTATTTGTTTCCTTTGGATTCCATGACCTCATGGAAGGTCATCCTAGTATCTTAGAGGTATGTTGTGCCTTGGGAGACCATTGTTTTGCTTCTTGCTTTCGCATTTGGATCTGTTATCGGGTCAGTCTTTAGTTCATCACTGTAGACACTGGGTTAAAAAATTCAGGGTCGTTATAAGTCTTAGACCTGATCGTGCTAAGCAGAGACTACCACTCACTCTTCCGACGATGTAAGACTTCTCTCCATGGTTTACTTTGAATGTTCTTTTAGTAGTTTCATTGTAGTTGGATTTTTGTTAGGGGTCCACTAGAGATGGATTCCTGAGTTGTTTAATTTTATTTTATTCAAGGATTTTTAAACTTAGATTTCTTTCAGCTCTTAATTATTTATATCTTATTTCATTTTTGTATTTCGTGTTCATTTTAAATATTAATTGTTTGATATTTCCCTCGGGTTTGGGCTTGGGCCTGATTAGCCCATGTCTCGGATCCGAGGGGTATCACAACAGGAGCAAGTGAACTTGAGGGAATAACACATCGCTTCTTTAGATAGCGAGATTGAGCGCAAGTCATTTTTGCTTGGCCCTATTACTCTAGACTTACATGGTTTACCCTGATGTTATTGTCTTGTAATAGTAAGAAGCCGATTGTATCCTGTTCTCGGAATAGAAAATGTTATGTATGTCAATCCTTTTTGTCTATGAATCATTATTTATTTTGCTGTATAAAACTCTATTTAGATTAAAGTATGGAATGTCCTGCCTTCCTTTTACATCTTAATCGTATAACTTGGAATTGCTATAAATGACTTCTTTTCTGCCAATGACGAGATAAGCCAAAGGTTTTTACAAATGACCTTACCAGGTAAACCAGAGTTTTTTACACGACCTCTACCAAGGACGAGGTCAACCAGGGGTTTGATCAGAAAAAAGAAATCACATGATCAGATAATAAAAATTGATAAGGAAGCATAGTCCCTCAGGCTTTTTCTTTTATCTCAGGATTTTACACATATTATTTCTTACAAAAAGCAAGGTCGAAGCTCAAGAGCCTCTTACAATTATAGGACCTCAAATGAGGCTTCCAGACTAAGAATAATATTTCTTCAACCAGTTGGCATTGAATGTGCCCAATATCTTGTTACTACCTATTCTCCTGATGTTATAGTATCCACTAGGACTTGCAGCCTTAACTTCGAATGGGCTTTCCCACTTTGGAGTGAACTTTGGCGCAGACAGGTTCCACATCAAATGCACCGTGGACTTTAAAACTAGATCACCTTCTTGAAATGCTCAAGACCGGACAGCGGCGTTGTAGGCTTGAGCTACCCTGCTCTGATAAACCACCATCTTGCTTTTTGCTTGCTTCCTCTGCTCCTGGAGCCCCTTGAGCTACCCAATCCTGGTGTCAAACTTCGGTTGACTCCGCTCGGCTAAACTCCTAGAAGGAATCGCTATCTCAATTGGGAGCACCGCTTCTGTACCATATACCAGGGAAAGGGTGTGGTACCTGTGGCCCCTTTTGTGGAAGTACGGTACACCTAGAACACGAGCAGTAACTGCTCTGCCCATTTTTCATGCTGCTCCTTCAAAGTTCTACTCAGGATTTAGATCAGTGTCTTGTCAGTAACTTCTGCTTGCCCGTCGCCCTTTGGATAATAAGGCGTTAATTTGTAGTGGGCCACCTGATATCTTCGAATGAGTGCACGGACCCTGCTATTGATGAATGGAGTTCCATTGTCTGATACGATGACTCGAGGTACGCTGAAACGGCATATGGTATTTTCTTTGATGAAATTTTCCACTACCTATCCGGTTGCCGTTGACAAGGCTATCGCCTCGACCCACTTGGTGTAGACTTCTGTTGCCACCATTAGCCACTTCATTTTTCTGGATTTGGGCGAGATTGGACCTATCAAATTCATGGCCCAATTGTGGAATGGCCAGGGAGCGTCCGTGAGGTGCAGCTCCACTACTGGTGCGTGGATAACATGATTGTGAACTTGGCATTCTCGGCATTTTTGGGTGTAATCTTTGCTATCAGCTTGCATCATGGGTCAATAATAGCCTAGCTGTGTGATATGGTTGTGCAACTTCTTCCATTCTTGGTGTTCATCCTCATGAGCCTGTTTCGGAACTTCACGAGCTTTAGCTAAACTGACACATCTCTTAGCCTTGACGTCAATGCCTCGCCTCATTAACTCACCATTACATACGAATAATCGTCTTACTTCCCTCCTAAGCAGAGCCGCCTCCTCAGGGTCCTGTGGGAGCAAACATTTTTCAAGATACTCCACATACTTCTGCCTTCAGTCTTCCTCAACATTGGCCACACACTAGTCCCCCTCGAGCAGTTCTCGGCACTCAAGGCATGCTTTCTGTATAGCTCTTGCGTCCTTTGCCATCGACGGCCAGTAATATCCCTGTCTTTCTGTTCTCTGATACAAGCTCAATGAATTATCGCCGCATGTGTGCCTATGAATTTCGTCCAGCACCTGGTTGGCCTTTCGCTTTCCAATACATCTTGCCAGGGTTCTATCAGGCGCCCTGAAATACAACACCCTTAGATACAACTTAAAATTTTTGAGTATTTGTAAAGGAATTTCACCCGCGCTGCCTTTCAACTATGACTCATACAGGCCTCGCCAGTCCTCCTCATCTATTCGGTCAACAAACTCTTCACTGTGTAGGCATGACTCCTCTTTCTTCTGAATTTTAATATCCATCGACTCTCCTATGATCTCGGTTTTAGATGCCAAGGTAACCAAAGCGTTCGGGTGTCGATTGGCTTCCTGGCTCCTTGATAGCATAGGAGCCATCCAACTATTTTATCACCAAGTTTGAGTCACCTTGAACTTGTAATAGCTTGATCTTAGCTTCCCGTGCTACCAAAAGGCATAACTTCCGTCGTGTTATTGGTGCATCCAAAGTGAGCTTGTACGAGAGATTTTGGGCTTCCCCCTCCTCGGGGGTTAACACCACCCCTGCGCCACCTCCCGTAGAGGTCGACGACCCGTCAAATGACAAAGTCCACATCATGTTTTCATCCACGCAAATGACTGACTCAAATTCATCGTGAGGAAGGTCATCATGCACCGGCTCAAAATTACCAGAAGGGAACTGAGTTACCAGATCTGCCATAGCTTGGCTTAGAATGGCACGAGATGCGAGGCACTGAATGTCAAACTCGGTTAACATCAGGAGCCACCGCATCACTCACCCTGAAATGATTGGTTGGGAAAACAAGTACCGCAATGGGTCACACTTAGTGAAAAGATGGATGGTATGGGCCAAAAAATAATGGCAAAATTTCTTGGCTGCAAATGCCAATAATAGGCAATGGCGCTCTCTTGGAGAATAGCGTGCCTCGGAACCTTGGAAGACTCGACTAACGTAATACACGGGGCACTCTCGGTCGTCCTTTTCCTGGGCGAGGAGTGCCCCAATGGAATGCTCCGTCGAGGTAATGTAAAACTTAAGAAGGATCACTATTTGAGGAGCTATCATGGTGATTGGCAAGGATAACAACCTTTTAAGGCTGTCAAAAGCCTGTTGGTTTTCCTCATTCCATCTGAACTTAGACCTTTCTTTCATCAGGGCACCGAAGACATGTGTCACCTCGACGAGGGCCGGTATGAAGCGTCGTAAATACAAAACCCGTCCTACCAAACTCTTTAGCTACTTGAGAGATTGTGGTCATCTCTATGATAGCTCAGGCCTTACTTTGCTTAACGTCAACACCCTGTCGATGCATTATGAAACATAATAATCAACCGGCCTCGACTCTAAAGGAGCATTTCAGCGAATTCATCCTTAACTTGTACTTTCGACACCTATGGAAAACGCCTTTCAAATTAGCTAAGTGATCACCTCTAGCTCGTGATTTCACCATCAAATCATCCACATAGTCCTCCATCTGCCTATGCAACATGTTGTGGAAAATAAACGTCATGGCTCGCTGGTAAGTGGCCCTTGCGTTCTTTAAACCAAAAGGCATGACTGTAAAATGGAAGTTCCCCATGGGAGTGCGGAATGCCATTTTCTCTACATCATACTGTGCCAATCTAATTTGATTATATCCACTGTATCCATCCATGAATGAGAACATTTCATGCCCTAAGGTTGAGTCAATCAAGTTATCAATCATAGGTAGTGGGAAATCATCTTTAGGGCATGCCTTGTTCAGATCCCTGAAATCGACACAAACCCCTATTTTTCTATTCTTCTTCTTTACTGGAATCACATTTGCTAACCATGTAGGATGTTGAATAGGTTTAATAAAACTAGCTTGCAAAAGCCTCTGCACCTCCTCCTTTATTTGCAACTCGGGTTCTGGCCGAAAGCTCCTTTCCGCCTACTTAACTGGGTGTGCATTTGGTCGCATGTTAAGATGATGAACCACTATTTGGGGGTGCAATCCAGGCATCTCTTCGTATGTCTAGGAAAAGACATCTTCGAATTCCTTGAGCAGGGCCACTAATGCCACTTTTTCATCACCTTTCAATCGCTTAGACACATAGACCACCCGGGGCCAGCCATCATTAGCTAGATCAATTTCCTCTAGTTCCTCCTGACTGAGTTGAACTGATTTCGCTGATTCCACTCTGGCCTCCTGCTCAAGGTTTGGTAACTTTGCTTGACATGATTCCACTCGGGGTGCGGTCTCGCCCGAGGTCGTGCCCCCTAACACCGTCATAATTCGTAAACGATCCTTCTGTCGGACAAATATACCCTTTTACAAACAGCTGGCTTTCTTTAATTGGCGGTCGTTCCTGACATTCTTTCCTTCTCTTGTTGGTCAATCTCCTTCCATTGTGATAAAGATATAGCTGTCAAGGGCTGAGGTTCTTCTACTTCTTCTAGCTCGTTAAAGAACCCTGCCTCCACCATATGAAACTCTCTTTTAGTAAACAGTCGATCGGAACAACAGACCATAACTTGCTTCCCATTCCAGAACCTTTTCATGCACTGATGATACGAAAAAAGGACAATCCCAAACTTATGCATCCAACCTCGACCCATAAGCAAATGGTAGGAGTTGTCTGAATCAATGACATAAAACTTAACCAATCCCTTGAACTTTCTAATTGCCAGCTCGGTTGTCATATGCCCCTCGGTTCTCCGGATATCACTCCCAAACCCAGCAATCTTAGTAATCTTAGTTGGCTTTCAAATAAGTCTCTCATCTGGGAGCCCGTTGCTGCGAAAGACTTTCAAAGGCATGATATTGAGAGACAAACCATTGTCTAGAAATGCTCGTTTGAGTTCAACCCTGTTGAGCGAAGCCATAACATACAATGGCTTATTATGCAAGGTAGGGATGCATTTATCTTCCTCAGTAAAAACTATGGCCGATCCAGGTGAGCTTTGCGGTATAGGGAGTGATGCGACTGACACCGCTTCTTTGACACCTTCCTTCACTGCTAGCCACATAAACTTGGCTATTTCCTTTTGAGCAAGAGGAGAAAAATCCATCTTTTGGAGAATGCCCTTGATAGGAGCCGTTTCCAACAAGCGAAATGCATCAAAGTCATATCCTTTAACCAACGCGACCTGGGCAACACCATCCTCGGTCCATTCCCTGTCGACTGCTATGCTAGATACCATCAACGCAACACCTCGATCATGCATAGGGAAATGTTCCTCCTTTACATCCCTGGGAGGAAAAATAAGGTCGCCATTAGTAATTCGTCTATGGAAAATATTTCGCATCGCCCGAACAGTCATAGGTGGGGTGACGAGTATACCGATGATACATGCAGTATTTGGGATTAGCCATTTCTTCTGAAGTGGGCTCGTGAGTAACCTCGGGCAATCTGATGTCTCTATGTTGGATCCATTTCTTAAGAATAGTTTCCACTTCTTTTGAAATGCATGGGAACGGGGGAGGCACTTCATCCGGATTCTTTACTCAAGGAGCATGGGCTGACCTCGCACTCTTCCTACTAGGAGGCTCGTCTGCGGCCAAAACTTGGGGTCTACGTCTACCCTGGTATTCTTCTTGTATAGCACCCAGCGCACAAATAGCGAGGTTACTTGCCAAATTCCGAGATGCCTCTATCAGGTCGGCAAAAGTGAGGAGCTTCAAATTAATGAGATGGATACTGTGACGATCTTGTGGGCGGGTGTGCCGTGGACGGGTGCAAGATATTGATAGGCTACCACATTAGCGAGCTACGGGTGCACAATCCCACATCGCCTGGGAAAGGGAAAGGTGAAGTGCTTATATGTAGGTGTGTCATTCCAATTAGTATGAGGTCTTTTAGGGTAAAGTTCAAGAGCAAAACCATGCAGGCTCAGGCCCAAAACAGATAATATCATACCATGTGGTGGAATGGGTTGTTACAAATGGTATCAGAGCCTGACCTAATCGGAAGTGTGCCGACAGGGACGTCAGGCCTCTAAGGGGTGTTGATTGTGACGACCTTGTGGGCGGGTGTGTCGTGGGCGGGTGCGAGACACTGACAGGCTACCACACTAGTGAGTTACGGGTGCACAATCCCACATCGCCTAGGAAAGGGAAAGATGAAGTGCTTATATGTAGTTGTGTCATTCAATTGCTATGAGACCTTTTATGGTAAAGCCCAAGAGCAAAACAGTGCGGGCTCAGGCCCAAAGCAGACAATATCATACCATGTGGTAGAGTGGGTTGTTACAAATACGGTAGGGCCCCTCATCCCCTGTATGCAAATCTTAGCTAGCGCTTTTTCTTCATGTGTCTCATAGCATTTCATAGCTCGGTCATGAAATTTATGGACATATGTGAACAAGTCCTCCCCGGGACCCTAAGTCTCTTTAGTCAGAGAGAGGGTAGTTACCCTTTCCTCTTCCTGAAAAAACTTCGATTGAAAAATCGTGGCTAACTGATTCCAAGTAGTAAGTGACCCCGATTCCAAATTCGCATACCATTTGTAGGCCCTATCCATGAGAGTTTTTGAAAACTCCCTAAACAGCAAAGTGTGATCATTTCTGAAAGGCCCTAAGGCTTCAATGAATTGCACCACATGTTCACACGGATTCTCTTTCCTCCCATCAAACTTGCTGAACTTAGGGGCCACATACCCCGGGGGATAGGGGAGAAATGCAATGGATTACGCGTAAGGTGGCTAAGGGGCTGTTTCCTGGTTTAGCATACTCCTTTCATTCCGCAGCAACGTTTACAGATCCGCTATATTCACGTACGATGGTTGTTGTGTAAGGTCTTACTGATGTCCGAGCTCATCCGAGCTCCTATCTCTGCGATATGCCTCCCTTCGACCGGTACTCAGCATTCTTAACCTTGCTAGTGCCGTAAGTGGGGTACTGAAAAGAGTTCGGTGAGCTCGCGGCGGTGTATCTCGTAACTGCTCATACTGGCTAGTGACATGCCTTACCTCGGTTGATGATGGGGGCGCACGTCGCGTGAAACTGTCTGGGGTCACACACCCCTCAGTTTGTCCGTCAGAAAAATCGTTGATCGGGTCTGCACCTCATCGAGGCACTCCTCTGTCAACAATCTCCCGAAGCAAGGTCACCACCTCTCTTTGGGTGCCTTCCAGCTACTCCATTCTGTGCGACAACGCGTTATGAGCCTTGACTAAAGCATTAGGATAGATAATTCTGGTTCCGGGGAAGTATGACCCAGGCATACTCACGGATCCATCGTAGCCCTCATTTAAGGCGGGGCTGGTTTGAGAGGGTGGACTGATCTCTCGTATACTTGACATCCGAGAAATACTCACCTCCTACTATGGTTGCCAAAATGTTAAAGGTAGTTCTTTGTAAGATGAGGGAGTTATTCCACGTAAGTCAAGAATCTTGAGACCAGTATCCAAGTGGAGACTCAAGCAACACAAGAGATTCTCTGAGCACAAAGATTAAGAAAGGGAAAGCCGACCTCGGTATTGCACGAGCTCGAGCTTGTTAGAAAACAACTGTTAATGCGGTGGTTGTTGTTTTTTAAAGGCTAATTAACACTCCTATTTATAGTGTCTGCCTCCTCGGTTAATGTCCTTCTGTCCTTCGGGTGAGCTCACTCTTACCCAAGGATTTAAGGGTCAGTCCTCCTGACAGATGGGACATTGATAGATGGGCCATGGTGCTTGATCCCCTGGTCAAAAGAGGTAATGGCGCTCCTTAATTAATGCGGGTTCTATCAGACATCTTTCATAATTAATGCGCTTTTTATCTTGCCTTGCTCGAGCTTGGGTACCGAGTATCCTTTCCCCCTTGTGTTGGCCTCGAACTGAAGCGATACTTTGGATCTTAGCCACCTATCCACATGTCTTCAGATTCCCGAATTCAAGAGAGCGAAGAGCTCTCCTGGAGGTTCTGCCTTCATGACCTCGCTGGGCTCTGTCCCAATTCCATACCGCGAGGTCCCTATAACCAAAAAGGGGAACTTGAAAAGGCAGGTTGGTCGAGGTTGCTTTTCCAGAAAGTAACCTCGGATGAACAGAGAAGAGGAGGAACCCATTCAACTAGAGCGAGGCACGTCCACAGTAGAGGAAGGGTAGCAACCCCTCCTCGATCAGTGAGTCCAGCTATTGAATAGGGAGCTCAAGGATACCTAATCTCATTGTGGGGCACGCCAGGTAAGCGCTGGGTAGGTGTGCCTATTTTGCAGAGATGGGACCACTTAAGTAGCTATCGTGGTGCGATCATCAACACTCTTCAAAACAGGGCTCTTCATCAAGGTTGTCATTATCAGCACCAATTGGATCATACGATATACCCAACCTGTCCATCACCATCTTTAGCTCTTCAAAGCAAAGTTCTTGATCATCAACAATAGGATTAATCTCAACGATCAATTGGAATGCACTACAATAGCTAATCAGTGTTTCGGCATTTCATGTTGGGACAAGTTTTCTATTTGGTGGCAATGAAAGCTAGCAGAGTTTGGAGAAAGTAGTGGACATCTGAGAGAAAATTGTGAACTCTGATGTCCCAGTAGAGAATTCTGAAGAAAAGTTGGAATTCCATTTGGAGAGAGAGAGAGAGAGAGAGAGAGAGAGATATGTTATTCTTGGTGATAGAAGGAATGCAATGGACATTGTTAAATTATATATGAGAACTTGGATTCAAAGACATTTGCAGAATAAAATTTTCTTGAGGAGATTTAAGTTGTGTTTTCTAAGAAATGAGTGAAATGTAACAAGGAAGAGTGACTATATGAGTATGTGTGGAAATCTTTATAAAAAGAACCTTGACTTGGGTAATCTATCAAATGACTTTAAAGATGGTGGAAAGATATTTCGAACCTTCGATGAAATTGCAATGCTTCAATACATAAGTACCTTTCCTAATGGGCTATAATGAAGCCTTAGAAGCAACGTCCAAATTTGTAAGCCTAAGGGCCTGTTTGTTATCTGCTTTGTTTTAGTGTTTTTGTTGCAGGTTGGGTACTGTAGCTGAAAAAGTGGGTTACAACATGTTTGGTAGTGGGCTGATTGTTTTGCACAGTATCAAAACATTTCACAAATTAGGCCTAAAAATTGAAACAAGAAATTGGTGTTTTTGGATGTTTCAATACTGTAGCAGGCCAAACACAACTATAGCGGTTGAAACAAAATTAAACTACTTGTAACATTTTGTCCCACGTATAAAAGCAAAAGTTAAAATATTGTGGTCCATTTGGCCCGAAAATTTCTCTCTCCTATGAAGTCCTAAGCTCTGGCGATTTTGGAGGCGACTTGCGATATGTGAAGAAGAGGCTCAATTCATAGTAGTGTAAGCCTTTGAAACCCTAGACGTTCGATTTAATGCTTTTTTTAAGTGTTCTTCGGTTTCGATTTGTTCAATTTTGTCTTCGTGAACAAAGGGCGTTGATCTCATCAACTCATCGATCACCTGGAAATCACTTCTCGCCTTCTTCTCTACTTCTTCTCTGCTCGACGTCTGTCCACTGAAACGGCCGACGCCGACGCCCTCATCGTCGACGGCAAGCTCTCCAAACTCCGAACCAAGCATGTGTTAGCCCTAGCCCTTACCCTTACCATTTTCCAGCATTTTTTATTTATTATTATTTTTATCTTTGCTGAGTTAGTCTTGATTCTTGAAATTAGTCCAAAAGAGTTCTTAAAATCTGTTCAAAAGAGTTGAAATTATTGTTTAAGTGTTAGGAAATTCCTCTGTTTGGTTGCTGAGAAAATCTTTGTAATAAGATAAACAAAAAAATTTAATCTATTTATCCACTAAGTTTTTTAATCTATTTAATCCTACTTAAATAGGATGAAACTGAATGGAATTGAAATCTTCTCTAAAAGCTTATTTCAAGGTGTAATTGAATTTCTTAAGTGAAGCATGTTTAAAGATAATTCTCATAGTGTCATTGTTGTTCGGTTGCCTTTCATATCAAAAATTATTATACTAAAAATTTGTTGTATAGAAGTCAAAATAGTGCCATCTTTGCTACAAAATAGATTTAATGCTTTTTCTACCAGAAACTCCATGGTTTTGTTCTTATTTAGGAATTTCAGGTCTTTAGAATGATTTAAAGTCTCAATTCACTTGATCTTAGTTTGAAGACATT
>JAOTQH010253923.1:0-11701 GCA_025631255.1 Cornus kousa | reverse complement strand
TGTGCTCGAGCACAACCCTTTGTGCTCGAGCACAAGGTCGATGGAGAGAAATTGCAGATCTGATTTTTGACTTGTAACTCCTCGATTTGGATCCTAAAACCTGTTTTCTAAGTTCCATATGATCATCAATGATTTATACAACAAATATACACCAGATCCAACAATTTAAAACAAGATTTATGCATTAAATCAAAGAATTCATCAAGTTAAAAAATAAACAAATAAGAACATGAAATCCTTTAGTTTAATTCATGCATAGCAATTAATTTATCCATTTAAATTCTTTGATTTAATCCCTAAAGCCTATCATGTGATGGAGATATCGTAGATTTAAAGGGGAAGAGATAGAATAAGAACTTGCCTTATGATTTTTGGGTTAAAAATCAACTATATGAATTCTCCGGTCTTCTTCTCTGATTGTAGCAACCTCCAAGCTATTCTGGTCACCTTCTTCTTCCCATATCTCTCTAGATCTATGCCTTTTTTGTAACTCACATAAAATGTAAATCAACTATATGAATTCTCCGATCTTCTTCTTTAACAAACACAGTCCCCAAGGCACAGCCAAGTTGGTCGCAAGACCGAAAGCCTCGATCCAACTCCGAACTTGGGCATCGTAGGACCTAAAGCCTCGCTTGTCCCAAGGCACAACCAAGTCAATCGCAAACCCCAAGCCTCGATCCAACTGACATAGAGCGCTCAGCGCCTTGAATGTCCCACTTTCATGAATTATCAATCGACGGACCCAGAACCTCGATCTGACTTGGACATCTAGCGCCTAGAGCCTCTGTGTTAATGTTATCAATTGATTGACCTAGATCATCGATCTGACTTGGACAACGAGCGCCCATAGCCTCTATACCAATGCCATGAATTGTTAATTGATGAAGCCTTTATCTGACTTGAACATCGAGTGCCTCGAGCCTCTATCCCAATGCCATGAATTGTTAATTAACGGACCTAAAGCCTCGATCTGACTTGGGCATCGAGCGCCCAGAGCCTCTGTCCCAATGTTATGTATAGTCAATTGACGGACCTAGAACCTCGACAGGCCACGCCCTCAGGTCATCACCCTGGCATCCATACCAGGTCATCCAAAACCTCGATGGGCCATGCCCTCAAGTAATCCAACCTTGGCATCCGAACCTGGTTACCAAAATTGGACATTGACTTCCACAGAGATAGCCTTGAATGTACCAGTAGTCAATTGATGGACCCAGCACCTCGATTCGCCTTCCCCAAATTCGATAAACATCTTTTTATACATGACTAACCTTCTACTTTCTATGCAGCTCACCCGTGGAGGGGGACTACTTTACTACAGGTACTTGTATATTTGTGGTCCACATGATAGTGACATATCATCAACAGACGGTCACAACCTTGACTTAGAATCACCATTTGAAATCATTGAGCGACCCAGAGCCTCAAATGAACTATCATAAAAGTTAATCAAGTGACCTTGAACATTGACTAAACTCCACCATTTGAAATCATCGAGCAACTCAGAACAGTTATCCGCGATCTGCCTCCTTTGGAATTATGCCACCTAGGGATCTTTTGTTGCATAGGTTTCCTCCCAAAACTACCACGAGGTATTTCACATCCTCGACTAGTTCTTAACCTTGAGTCTTACTTCAGCGAGCTATTTGCCTTGAGTCCTACGCGTTATGTCATCGCTAGAATTTTACTGAGAAACCTCCACGAGATAACCCTTTCTAAGATACTTCATCTTGAGACACATTTTGCTACTTAAAATTTTTTCTCATAAAATTTTTTCCTTTAAGAATCTCGAAAAATTCCTTATTTTCTTTTAGGATTACAAAACATCATTTTATACCCAACTAACCTTCTACTTTCTACGAAGTTCACTCGCGCGGGGGTACTAATGTGGGTGTCATACCCTCAAGTTCACATGGAAAATGCCACATCATCAACAATGGCCCACATAACTTGGTCAGGTGGTCAACGAACCATGCCACATCAATAGTGATGGCCTACATAACCTAGTCAACAGTCAAAATTACCACGACATTAACATACTTCGAATAGAAGAACGAAGATCGACCTGAGTTGCAAGCAGGACTCAAGATTACCTGGGATTTGAGGAGGTTTTGGTTTGGTGGATGAAATCCAGGGTTCATCGAGTCGACACTTGGCCTGACTTGTAAAGAGAGAAATACCACTTTGACTCCTGAGCATTTAACCCCATCTTATTTAACATTGCTTTGCAATTATTTGAGAATTTAATCTCTTTTAGTGTTTTTGTTAATGGACCCACATCTGATGTCATCGATGACATCACCAACTCTCACTTGGCCTTTAAAAAGATAAGACCTAAGGCCAAGAGGGGGGTAGACAAAGAAAGAGGAAATGACCACCCACATGGAAAGAGCTTTGGGCTCTCTATCAAATCCAGATTTCCCCACACTTCACACCTTCATCAAGGGAGTCAATGGTGTTCTTGTACACTGCCATCCTCTTTCTATCTCTCTCGAGTTTGCCTAGGCTTCCACTTCTCTCGATCCACCTCAGATTCCATTGTGTTGCAAGATAGACCTCTCTATTTGTTACTTTATTATTATTTTGAACCCACCTGAATATCAAGTACCTATAGCTACAGACAAAGTTGAATCGATTCAGGGCACTTGAACCAGTTTAAGTGAGGCTATGAGTTGCAACACGTTTGGGTAACAAAGTTGAACCGATTCAAGTGAGTTGAACCAGTCCAACTCCCTTGGGAACATACATGATTTAACTTCCTTATTGGTTTTGGACTCTACAAAAGGCAAGTTTTTGTATGACTAACATTGTCTGGGACTATACATATATATATATCAACCTTAAGATGACTTGATGAGAGAATAATTGTATGGTTAATTAATCTTCATCTTTTTCATAGTGGAATTTGTTTGGTGCGCTCCATGGACGTAGTCCTAATCTTTGGGTGAACCTTGTATATCTTGTGTTCTTGTGTGTGATTTTTTTTTATTCTTCGAACATCGTTGCTTTTTTGTGTTTCCACCACAACAACTGGTATCAGGGCATCCGGTAGTTTGTGCAGCAACTCCAACAAGATCATCTTTTCCACTCAAGAGTCTCAACGTGAATCCCTAAGGTTAGAGGTGTTTTTAATAAACTCTTGCATTTCACTTTGATTCTCTAATGTTCTCTCAGTATTATTTTTCATTTTCCGTTTCAGTTTCCATTCCTGAATTGTTCATGAAGAAGAATTTCAATCCTCGTAAACAAAACACATATAATTATAATATATAATTTCAAATCGTACAATTCATTACACAAACATAAAGGAAGTAAAAAGCATAGCTTTAATTTACCTTCCTTGAAACACTAATACACAGTTCAAAAACTAATAAGAACAACAATAATCTGAAGAGCCACTTATTGCGATTCAGAGGGAGAAGACCAATTAATGCATCTTCATTCCTGCTACCTTGAGGCCGTACTTCACCGGAGCTTTAGATTTTTCATCCTGCATATACAAAAAAAAATTAGAGTAGGTTCTTAAAATTTTCAGCTACCAAAGAATTAAATACAACATGCATGTGTTCATACTTACATTTAATTCGTAAAATATCAATCTATTACATCATATTATAAAACATGTGCCTTCATAGGATAACAAGATAAATTCCAGGAAACCCAAAGGGTTGGCTCCTGTGGTGAAACCCTAAGATTTAGTGTCATTAAGTTTCAGGTTGGAATCCTTTTGAATGCGATCAAATCTTTAAGGGTCACAATTACAAACATAATTTGAGTTTTATCCGATTTGTGTGAAAGAATTAACTTTGCACTATTCGGGCAAAGCCTAGACACTCCAATTATCGATAAAAGAAAAGAACCAGGTAAATTCCAGGAACAGAATAATAAGTACACATTCTTGAGTCTTGACTATAACTCTCTTCTTGAGTCTTGTAGCTTTAGCCACCTAAAATTGTTGTTGATACTATGGTTAATCCACAGCTAACACTGTTTTGAGTTGAAGGACAGACACAACATGGTACATTCGAGGTTGGAAGCTTTACCAGAAATCAATACAGGAGTACACACACACACACACACACACACACACATATATATATATATATCTAGGAGTAGATAATAGCTATATGTTGTGCATGGGTCACTTTGTAGGTGAGGGACTTTTAAGTAATATTACCTCGTTTCCTCATAACTCATGTTAACGTTACCCTGGCTGCTTCCTCCAGTGGACCTGTATTTGGGGAAGGGCACTTGGTCCTCTTCAATATTTTTGACATCCTCCACAAGGATTTCGTAATGCCTCTTCACTTCCTCCACGGTCTTTCCACCAACGGCCTTGGCGATGTTGCACCAACGGTCAGGAGTGTCTCTGTCATACACTGCCAGAGCTTTCTCAAAGTCCTTGTTCTGCTTAGCAGTCCAAGAGCCGGAGCCTCGGGTGGACATTGAGCCAGACGCCATTTCTCTCGCAGGAGTCGCGTGGACTGGGTTTGCCCTTTAAATTTTAATTGAAAGTGAAAGAAGAGAAGGAAGAAGAAAGAATAAAGTGAAGGGAGAAACCCTTGTGAAGGGCTGATGTGAGCAAAGAGGTGACAATGGCTGCTCTTTATAATTTCTCGGAGTAGAGGGGGGTTGGTGGGGTCATGCCAGTTGGCCTATAAAAGTTGCAAACATTGTAGCATATCTATGATTTGTGTCTCCTTAAGAACCACAAAATCTAGGAGGAAAAACAACAAGAGAATCAGTATCTACGAGAACTTTTTGATTTTTCATTTAACTTCCTAAAATATAAAAGTTTTAGTCCTTTTTTATTTTATTCTATTTAGATGTCATATCAAGTAGATTTTTCTTTATTAAGATATAAGCATGTGATTCTCACATGAAAAAACCTACTGGAAGTGCCAAAAAAAAAAAAAAATATGAAGAAGAAGAAGAAGAGTAGGGGAACTTATTATGTCAATCATATAAATTCTGAATATTGAAGTAGAGTTTTAAGATTAAAATTGGTGAAATTGGAGAGAAGCTCATTTGAAAACTAGAGAAGAAAATTGAATTAATATTTTATTTTTATCATATGAAGAAATTTCCTCAATTTTTGGTACTCATTCTTTAGAATATATGAATTAAGTTCGGCATAACTTGGCATTAATATAATTCAAACAATATTTTAAAGCCACAATGTCAAACAAGAAAAAGAAAATTTAATCCCACCATTTTTAGATTCATTTATAATCAAAATAATATAACAAATTTTGAGCATTTGATTAGCTTATTGTCTTCTTCAAAAAATTCCACAAGATTTATAAAAATAGAATTAAAATCCACTGACTGAAGCTCTTCTAATTTATGCGCAGCTGTTTAGATGAGTTTAAAGTTTCATGTTTTCATTCTTATCTATTTCATTGATTTTGAGATGTTATTGTTTTGATAATGATAAGGAAAAATAAACCTAACCTACCTTGACTTAACGATAGAGACAACTAAGTGTTGATCAGCCGCCAGATCTCATCAACTTTCGAACGATAATATTTTTATTGGATAAGAATGACAATATTTCATTATCAAGGATAAGAGAAGATGACATGGTTCAACAGTGTAAGGATAACATTGGCACAAAATCATATCTCTGACAAATCTGGCAACAAACGGATCTCCTCTGATCTTGCACAAATGGATCTCCTCTGATCTCGCAAATGAACTGAGGAAGAGCAGCTATAAGAATGGGACCTTACCAGTCAATAAAGGTACGACAAAAAATGATTATTAAATTCCTGTCTTTCTTTTAGACTTTTGATGATTGACTTGATCGTCGGAGAGCTCTTGGCAAGCACCACACCGGTGCCGTCAAGCTTCATCGATCTTCTACTCTCTTCTTTGTAGGAAAAAGGTGTCGTATCGGACCGCGTGGATTTCTCCCCCAATAGTTGGCGCTGTCTGTGGGAAACGACGATTCCCTTAAATATATAAATTACTCAGTTGGGTATATGCACTTGCGATCCGGTATGGTAACTAAAAAAGAAATATCGTTGCAGGGGTCCAGTCAAAGAGAAGGGTCGGGTGAACACCCAAACATCCCGAATGACCAGGAACGCCTTGCGGCGTTAGAAGTACAGGTCCAAACTCTGAATCAGGGTATGGGCCAATTGATCTAGCAAAAAGTAGAGATCCTGCAACATCTTATCCCAGCAGGACCACCACCTCAACAAGAATTGTCCAACCTATATCCTCCCAATTTGAATGATAGGGGAGAAAATGAGGAGGACCGAGAAAACGATCCACCTCACGAGTTCAAGGCAGAACAAAGCCAAGTCGGAAACCGACATAGAGAACCTCTTTCTCCGCTTCCGCGGAACCCTAAGCCTCAAACAGGCACAACCTTTTATGTTAAGGAAAATATAGAGAAAGTTACTTATTTCGACCTACAGATTGAGGATCTCAAGGTGAAAATGAAAAATGTAATGCAGGCTATGAAAGGGAAAGTTCCAACCGCCATAGATGACCTGGTATAGAGGACCAACTTGCCGTTCTGCCTTGCCGTTATGAAATGCCCCCTGCCTAGTAAGTTCAAGATGCCCTCATATGAAAACTTCGATGGGACCAAACCTGGAGACCTTTCAAGCTCTTATGCATTTACACGTCATGCCAGATGAAATCATGTGCTGAGCTTTTCCCACTACACTTAAGGGATTGGCAAGAGTTTGGCTCAACAAGCTGAAGTCAGGAACCATCAACACCTTCGAAGAACTGAGTAAGCAGTTTGTGAGCCACTTCATTGCAGGTCAGAGGCATAGGAGGTTGGCCACCTACCTGCTTACCGTGAAGCAATAGGAGGGAGAGTCGATCCGGGAATACATCACCCGATACAACACGGAGATGTTGCAGGTAGAAAGGTGGACGACAAGGTGACTTTGGCTGCTTTCATAGGAGGACTCCAAACCTCCAGATTCTTATTCTCCTTATCAAAAAAACCTCCCACCAGTATGGCAGAGTTGTTGATCAGAGTGCAGAAACACATGAATGCTGAAGACGCCATGAATGCACGGAAAGGAAAGGAAGGAGAAGACAAGAAGAGGTCAGTTCCTCTCGTCAAGGATGAAAAGGATACCAAATATAAGAGATCATTCTTCAGCTAAAGCGATATGACGTATCATGAGAAGGAATCAAATAAGTATACCGACTAAAAATTATCTCGCTGAAATTAGCCTTATCAAGTCATTCAAAATAAAGACTATGGGCATCTCAGTTAATCAATTTAAACAGAGGGTAGCTCCCTCACGTGTTATTTTGTTTTCAATAAGCCTTGAGGCAATAATGGTCTTTAATAAAATTCCTTTCAGTTGCATTAACTCTTAGTCAGTTATCTTTATACTTGCAATATCCTTGTATTACAAGGGATGATAATGAGTGTCCTGTATTAAAAGGACCCGAGCTGAATGAATCCCGTAATTAATGTTCCCGTATTATAAGGGATAATAAATAAATGTCCTGTACTACAAGGAGTTGGGCTGAATCAATTCCGTAATCAATGTCCCCGTATTATAAGGGATAATAAATAAATGTCCTGTATTAAAAGGACCCCGGCTTAATGAATCTCGTAATCCATATCCCCGTACTATAAGGGATAGTAAATAAATGTCCTGTACTAAAAGGACCTGGGTTGAATGAATCCCGTAATCAATGTCCTCGTATTATAAGGGATAGTAAATAAATGTTCTGTACTAAAATGAACCGGGTTGAATGAATCCCGTAATCAATCTCCCCGTATTATAAGGGATAGTAAATAAATGTTCTGTGCTAAAAGGACCCGGGCTGAATGAATCCTGTAATCAATATCCTCATATTATAAGGGATAGTAAATAAATGTCCTGTATTAAAAGGACGAGCTGAGTGAAGCTTGTAAAAACTAATTCCCTTATTAGAGGAGGACGAGCTAAGTGAAGTTTGTAAAATTTTTTCCCTTGCCAAGGGAAGATTACCTGTTCCCTTGCCAAGGGAAGATTACCCGCAAGAACGTTACCCAAGGGAAAATTGGAACATTACCCAAGGGAAGAGTTTCAAAATAATAATAATAATAATAATAATAATAATAATAATAAAATTATACATTCCCAAAACTAGACGAGCAAGCTTGGGAATGGGGAGCAATTGATAGGGAAAAATAAACCTAACTTACCTTGACCTAACGATAGCGGCAACTAAGTGTTGACCAGCCACCAGATTTCTTCAACTTTCGAACGATGACATTTCCATTGAATAAGAATGATAATATTTCATTATCAATGATAAGATAAGATAACATGGTTGAACAAGCTAAGGCTAACGTTGGCACAATTTGAAAAAGTCACGGGTAAATCATATCCCCAACAAATATGGCAACAAACGGATCTGCTCTAATCTCGCACAAACGGATCTCCTCTGATCTCGCAAATGAACTGAGGAAGAGCGGCTATAAAAATGGGACCCTACCTGTTAATAAAGGTATGACAAAAAATTATTATTAAATCCCTGCCTTTCTTTTAAACCTCCGGTGATTGATTTGATCGTTGGAGAGTTTTTGGGAGGCACCACACCGGTGCTGTGAGGCTTTATTGATCTTCTACTCTCTTCTTTGTAGGAAAATGGTATCGTATTAGATCTCGTGAATTTCTATCCCAACAGATAAAATTGAGCATTAATGGCTTATCATGATCTTCTCACGTATTTGGTCTATTATAATTGCGTAACTCCTGGATAGTTAGGTAATTCTTTGGGCTAGAGCTTCAAATGATAAGTCCTATGCCCCCACAGAAAAATCTATATAGCAATCTCAATCTCACTCAATTTCAGTAAGATTTTTATTCAGACTATATATCACTTCCCGTGATATTTGAAAACCCATCTTCTTCCCTAAGGATTACGTGGGCCCAAATCTAAGTCCTATGTTACACGAATTCTGGTATGTGTGTTTGAGAATATATATATATATATATATATATATATATATATATCCATGACATCCCACGTTATTTTATATTTTATGTTATCTTTTTAAAAAAATAATGTATTTTTATTGAGTACAATGTATCATGTAAGAGTATATCCGCTGATATGTTAAAATATTTTTTTATAGAAAATATATAACGCCATGTATGATGTGTAAATTTTTTTATCTTAGCAATCTGTTGCGCTGTCACGTCATCAATATATAAAATTATTATATATTTTACACAACTTTTTTACTCAGCCACATCAATATATTTTATTTCTCCTCCCTCTTTCATATTCTATTAACAAATTAATTTTATATTAAGTAAGTTTGTAACAATTATGTGGAGTTAAGGCATGACACTGGTTGGTTGTTATTGGAGGTGTAAAATTTTTACATAAAATGTATAAATCAACTATTGGAATTAAAAATAAATAATTCAATTATTTAAAAAAAATATATTACTTACACAAAATATATATATGTATATTTTATACAAAAGAGTGTTTTAATGTATATATACACAACAATCAGCTGTATATTAAAACACTCTTTTGTATAAAATATACATTGCCACATATGATGTGTAAATTTTTTTTCAGCAGTCTATTAAAATACACTGTCACATCACCAATATGTAAAATTGTTGTGTATTTTTACATAACCTTATTACATAACCACATCAATATATTTCCTTTCTTTTCCCACTTAGTCATTCCATTAACGAATTAACCCTATATTTAGTAGGTTTTTTAAAATGATGTGGGTCCAGGTATGACAGTAGGTTGTTGTTATTGGGATATATTTTTACACAAAAGGTATAAAACAACCGCGGAGGTAAAAATAAATAATTCAATTTTTTTTTTTTAAATCTATTAATTTACACAAAAAATTATATTTTAGAGATACTCTAAGCATTCAATTTATTTTCAAGTAACAATATAATAAATTGAATTATTAGATGTGTTTTCGTAAGTGCACGTCCGATAAAAAAAAAAAAATTGAGGCATATTTTATACTCATATCTAAGTCTTGGGACAATGATGATTATTATTATTACTATTATTGGTAAAAAACACATACACATACTACCATTTTATACTTTTAAAACTCGAACTCTTACTATTCATTTTAAAATATAAATAAGATACTATTAAGTCACAGACTCTTTGATTAGCATACTAATTCTTCACTTGAGTTGTTGTACCACAACCCAAACCGAGCATTACTCAGTGACGTAATTTTACTAGCTACGGTTGTGCCCGTGAAGTAGTCCATCCCCTAATTTGCAAAAAAAAATATTAAAACCAAAAGGTTTGGCAACAATTGAGTCTGGTGCTCCCTTGGATATAGGTAATCTTATAAGTGTACTTTGTCCTAAACAATATTCCAAGCTATATAGCTGGCTGACTGAGTTGTGCAATTATGATGTTATGTTTTTTCTCCAATAAAAATCAGCATGTGTTACCTACTCTCCTGCAGTAGAAACAAAACCACTGGTAGCAGGACACGTACGCACTCTTCTCTCTCACTTGGGAGAAGAAGTCTTTTGTTCCATCAATTATTCAAGCCTGGTTTTGTACTGCATGTGCCATCACCAAACATGGTTTCTATATCTCCTATAAATATATATATAAACACATTAAATTTTCTCCTAAATCTATATAAGACAATTTAACAATTTAACAATTTATTGTTTGAAGGTCATTGCCTAATTCAACAATTTAATGTTTGAAGGGCTAGTTTAGTCTTAGAATGATCACTTTGTAAAATATCAAAGTTAGGTTCAACGCGAGTATTCTCTTTCCAGACCGGATCTGTTGTACTAGAACCGAATCAAATAATGTCCCTTATTATGGAGGTTTGATACTAAGAAAATTGACTGTTGTTTAGAATATGAACTAATAGGTATTATGGCAGCTTCACCCCTCTTAAGAATCAAATTCATAGTTTGATACTTCAATTGTTCATGTCAATCATGAAGAATCAGAAAAAAAAAAAAAAAACAAAAACAAAACCATGTTTTTCACTTTTGATAATCCAAAGGAAGTGATGTGAAATTTATGGTACGTTAGGCCATTGATTATAATTTATGATACATTAAAACCATGGTTCTAGGCCTGTAAAAGTAATAAAGCTGACTACCCTAGTTTTTTATAAGAGAGAGGACTGACTCATTCCCTTCATGTATCAAACAGAAAAAAAGCACATATCTAGAGAAAAAATAAAAAATAAGACAGCACCAAAAATAACACGAAAATCTCTAATGCTTGGTTTGGTTGGGGATGAAAAGGGTTGGATGATGCATCCGTAGTAAAGGAAAGTTGTCTTCCTCATATTTCGTTTGACTGGGTGGAATGAATGGTAGAAATTGTGTATGTTGTAATACATTGTTTTTGTTTGGTAGGAAGAAAAGGGTAATGTATTTTTTATATTATTTTTACTAATATACTCACATCATATAAAATTATAAAAATATATATATATACATATACCCATTCCAAATTATGCAACAAGAAGGCTAAAAATAAAAAATAAAAAATAAAAATTTGTTTGTTATTATCTTGTTTTCTCTCTCCTCTTTCCCCTCAATTTTGGGGATTAAAAATTAAAAAGGAACCAGTAATGAAGCATTTCTTCCCTCCTTTCTCTTTCTTTCAACCAAACACAAAACATTTCTTTTAATCCCCCTCTCATCCATCCCTCCAACCAAACATACCATTAAACTCCATG
>JAOTQH010253913.1:0-11701 GCA_025631255.1 Cornus kousa | reverse complement strand
GACATATGCCACTAATTATGTAAGGGATGACTTATTTTGAGCCAATTCCAAATTTGTCAAATCCAAATTTGTCAACAAACTGTAGAAACCTCAATGTCCGATTTTATATCTCTCGATCATCGCCGTTTGTTTCCTGCATCTTGTAGGATGCGTCAGCGTAATCTCAGGTACTTTTTTTTTTTTATCACTACGTCATCATTGATTTCATTAAAAATATCTTCAGAACCAATCACTACTGTCACACGCATTTCTTGACATTTCAAGTGTTTTTTGGTCTATTTTGAAGTTAAAATATTCAATGTAATTGAACTTTTGCTGTTTGGCAATTTGGATTTGGTTGATTTTATTATTTTTGTGTATGAATCAAATTAGGGGCTATGTGTCTGAACTTGAATTCAATTAGATGTTTTGTTTTTTCTTGGGGTTTCGTTTTGGTCTTACTATGTTTAGGACCTGTAGGCAAATTTGTCCAATTTCATCTCTGTTGTTTTGTTATAAATTAGGTTGATTGAGATCAATCAATATATGGTGAATGATTTTTCTTGTGACATGCTTATATTTCACGTTACTCTCAGTTTACAATGCGTGCGTTGTGTTTTCTGTGGATACTATGGGCACCAAAAACTAAGCATTTGTTTACTCTTTCATTGTTTACGAATTTGCATTATCAAATATTGCCCGTCTTCACATCTGTTCACAGTACAATTTTTCCCTTTTCACATACTAATGGATGATGATTCAAGGATGATGATGAAAAATAGCCCATCACCAGAAAGGAAGTAATTAATTGTATGAAAAGGGCCGAGTTAATTTTGGTTTGATTTGAATCTGGCATTCGAGTTTATCAAAAAGATATGACCACCAAATATTGAATTTGGATTTTTGCAATTATGAGGCTTCTGAGTTATGATTATTGAAAAGAAAATTTTGGAACTTCGTAATTATTCAAAAAAATTGAACCTTTTAACAGGCAATCTTAAAGTTCCAGCTGGCTTAAGTTGGTAGCTTGAGAGACTATTAAAGGGGTGTCTCTTCCCTGCATATCCAGCTTTCATGCCTTAAGTTTTTGCTTAGGGTTAAAGTGCTTTGACCAACGATGAACACAGGAAAGAATACTAAAGTGCGTTACAACTTTCAATAGGTACTTGCAGTATTGAGATAAATTTTGACTTTCCTATAAGTTTTCATTTTCTTGGATAGGTAATGATTGGTTATTGGATCACTTTGCTTCCCCAGTATAATGTCCAAATGCATGATGCCTTTGATCTCTTTCCTAACTCTCTTCATAAAAGAATAACCCATGCAATAAGGGTATTGAGTTGTTGACACAGTGTAAGTATGTGATACGAGTCGGGATGGGAAAAAAAAGGCAATCTTAACGTAAAATGAATGCCAACAAGATAATTACCAATGGGTCAGTGGCCTAGTGGTATCAGACTCTTACTTCCCAAATGAAGGTCAAGGGTTCAAGCCTCAGTGGAGGCGTGTGTGTGAGAGTACCAACTATGAAAAAAAAAAAAAAAAAAAATTGCCAACAAGGTAATTGGCTATTGAAATATTTTATATGCTTGTGTATGGTATGGCTGAAGGTGCGATTGCTTGGGGCATTGATAAAAGCTCAGGCTGTCTAACACCTCTCATAGGTAGGACCTGCATTAGGAAATGGTGTACAGTATGGCAGAAAAAGCTGTATACGAGCATATCAGTTTCATGCTGAGCAAGTGTGAAACCCCTCATCTTGTAAGTTATGTTTTTCATGCCTACTTTTCTCAAAGGAGAGATAGTGAGAACAAGGTCACATCTATAATTTGGATAAAATATTGCAGTGGTCTTAGAGAGATATTACACTACTTTTCTCAGGGGGGGGGAGGAATTGAGTCTTTTAGGCAAGCTCGGAAACTTTTCGCAAGGCTTGGACTAAGGCTGTGGCTTAAGGCTGGCTAAACAACAACAGAGTCTGTCTAAGGGTTGTTTGTGTGGCTGCTAAGGGTGAGCTGGGTGTTCTGTTTTCTAGCACAAGGTCGAGTATGAAGATGAAAATCAAAGTACGCTAGCTGGACTAAACAGAACGGTCTATGCAGTGCAAACAGATTGGAAATAAAACAAGACACATAACAGAGTTTGCAAATCACAACAAATAAGGAGTATAAGGGATAGAGAAATTGCAAACAATCAACACAGCGATTTACAAGGAGGTTCGACACCGGCCTACTCCTTGCCTTTAGGAGAGCCTCCTGAGGATTTGCAAACGTCACTATCTTCTTCTCTTTACCTGGTAGAGAAGAAACCTTTACACTGATCCTTTTCACAGTCTTAAGTCCAACCTTCTCTTTTCACACGCTCAGAGATAACCTTCACTTGCTGAGGATCAGCACTCTTTCAGACTTCTGAAGATCTCACAGACCTTCAGTTAGAGTAATGGATGAAGTAAATGATCTAACTCAACTTCTACAGCATGATTTCTAAAGTCTTCTTCTGAATATTTAGTGAAGAGTTGAAGTCTTGTTTTCCTTCTTTTCTCTCTTAAGCTTTTTCAAAAGATATTGAGTGCCTTTTCACAAATTCTCTCAATAGATTTCTACAGTGATTCGTGATACCCAGATGAATAAGGAAAACTTTCTTTTCTAGTCTTAGTGAAGATTATAGCCGTTAGATAGCTTTGAGACTGTTTGGTAACTGTTGTAAATGGAGCGTGTAAAACATTCAGCTTATAAGCTTGTTCCAGTACACTAAGTCGTCTGTTGCATGTTGAGCAAATGTCTTGCTGGACTATCTGAGAGCATTTTCATGTTCCAGCTGTTAGCCAGTTCAGCAAAGGAGAGCGTCTCTTTAGTTGTGCTGCCAAACGTCCCATGGCCCGTACAATGTACTATTGATCTTATCCTTTAAGCTCGGCCGTGTCCCTGGATAAGGGCAACTTGTACAAACAAGAAAATGTCTATTTTCACTTTATTTTGAATTAAAGCATTCTGCCTCCATAAAGTGAAATACCAGGTGACCCTTGGTGACTACAATGCCCTTGCTTATTGCAACATAACCAATACGTTACATTGATTTTAACAGTCACTAACCCAAAGCCCCATGGTCTTGACCTTGATCTTTAAGAAATGTAGTTCCTTCACCATGTGTTGGGTCCAGCCGTAAGCTTGTGTCCATGAGCTTGAATTAAATATATTCTTGATGCACCATCCATGGATCAACTTAATAATTGAGATTTATTAATATTCCTGAAATTCTTTACACTCAAGTAGGCTGTTAAGTACTCTCATTAATAGTTTGTTAGCATCAAAATCACCAAGTTTCACTTGGGATGAAACCTTGGGCTAACAGTTTGCTCTTTTAGGCTTTGAAGAATTTGAGAATACTTGAATGAGGTGCATTTTCTTATCTCTTTATGTTTTTCACCTTTTCTATTTTGGATAGAATCCTTAGTTACATGACCGTGTTCAAACTAAAATACAATCCTAGTATTGCCTGCTTTGATGTCAAGTAATGTGGCTCATTAGCCATAGCTTTGGGGTTCCTCAAGACTCCCACGAGATACAAAAAATTTAAAATTTGCATTCTCATTAATGAAAAACTTGATCTACTAATAATGCACATAATAGGCAAGCATAAAACATTTTTTGTTTTTTTATTTATTTATTTATGAACTTAAATTCTCAAATTATAAAAAGTTGACTACCATTATATTTGTTTCTATTTGGGCTTCATTGTTTCAATTAAAGTAGAAAAGGAGTGTGTGTGTGTGTATATATATATATACATATGTAGTGTAGTTATGAGTAAATATGGAATGCTATCGACGCATTTAGATAGTGTATAGTGTCTTGGATTCCTAATTCTGAAGCGTATTTCCCCTCTAGGAAATGGATTTCCAGAGAACTAATGAGTTTTCACCTGCATAGCTATTGAATTTTTCTGCCAAAGATAATAAATTGTATGTTAAATATGACACTAGTTAAACTTTCTTGAACTGTAGTACTGACAGCACCCAACCTTTTTCCTTTTTTCTTTTTTTTTTTTTTCTTTTTTTTTTTACTTTTTTTCATAAAAAGAAAGATAGTCTCTACCTCAAAGATTTCTTGCACATAGACTGTGCTTGGATTATTGAAATGTTGCCTTGCTTTTTACCTTTTCTCTTGATTACTTATTGACTATTTTGAATATGAGAGAAGTTGGATCATCGTCATATTGCCTTCCTTTTATCTTTTTTTTATTTATTTTATTTATATTTTTTATCTTTTTCTTTTTTTGATATTATATCTGTATATATTTGATAGCAGTTTCAATCCTATATTTGTATGGAGTAGTCATATTTTATGCTCTCCAAATTTGAATTTGTGCAGTTCAGAACATAAGAGACAGTGTCCGGCAATCTGGACAGATATGTGTTTAGCAAGCATATCCCGTAATTCAAGGTTATCTTATAATTGCACATAAAATTTTCTTAGTATATCTTTTCACTATATTATTGCTTTAAAATGAGTATCCATATTGAATACCCTTTTGACATTGAATCATCAATTTACTCTACAAAATAAAAGGAGAATTTTGAAAATTAAAATTTAGCTATGTCCTCTTATACTTGGACTGGTACCCACACTAGACACACAAACTTGTTTTTATAGAGGAGCCTAAAATACTACCATTGTTAAATTCATTACTCTACAATGACTTTTCTGCTTCCAAATATGTAATGTTGAAAATGAAAGTCTTTGTTAATATTTTGATTAGGAAAAGGTAACAATAATAAATAAACAAAAAGAAACAAATATAGCACTAAAGATAGCATTAAAGCAAGCATCTAAAGAAAATTTCAGCTTCTATATTTGTATTGCATGGAAAATAGGATGTAGATTGTGAAAAAGGAATGTTGTATATATTTGTGATTCATACCCATACTGATGCTCAGGTGCCAGAGAATCAAGACTGAATTCACTTTCGAGTACAGCTATCTTGAAGATGAACTTATTGTATAGAATATGTACAGAATCTTTCAACATTGATGATCCATTATCAACTTCTGGTTTGTAGCATGCTAACTTTGCTTGAAGTTTTATATAATATGTTTTGCAGTTTGCAACTTAGAAAATTGTCCATTTTTACTGGGTTTTTTCAATGGTTAATGACCATGTTAATGATTAAGTACGGGCAGTATCTGTATTGCCCTCTGTAAATCTGACTCCACTGGACTCCCTATTGTTGCAGTCTTATGAAGTAGTCTGCTCTCAAAAATGCTTAATTTACCTTGTTTTAATGGTCAGATTTCTCTTTGCCTTTCTACAGTCCAAACCCAGGAGTATATTGCCATTATAGCCAGCTGCATTTTTCATTCTGCGACAGGGCAAAGCAGCTATCGTACGCATGCAATGCACATGATCTGTTCATTGAGTTAGTTAAATGAGACGCATGAAAATTATTTAGATTTTGCCTGTAATTATGAAAAAATGATATCGAAACTCAAAAAATAAAAAAATAAAAAGAGAAAAAGAAAGATTTCGAGTTACTCCATTTCTTATGATATATGAATTCAAGATATCAAGCTGTCCTATTCTTTTTCCAGAATTTAAAGATTATCTAACAGGTTATCGATTGGGACAGGATCAGAAAATGGTTATACCTGGAGGTTTGGACAATTTCTTAAGAAATTGTCTAGTTGGAGGCGTTGATCATTTTTGACTTCCGGTTATGTACTCTTATCGTTCTTTAAACATGCCGGATTTGTACACTTCAGCATATCACCCAATTTTTATTCTACGTGTCAGTCAATTACTCAAAAGTCAAAACGGAAAGTGGGCCACCTGTTTTCTGTTTTTATCATTTTTTTTTTATTATTATTATTTTTTATAATGTTTTGGCGACAAGTACTATGTGGTTTATTCTTTTTATTTATTTTTACAATGTTCCTTTTAATATATATTCCAAGTTCCAACTATTTTTTAAGAACTTTGGATTAAAGCTATGGGTAAAATCACAATTACACAATTCCCATCGCTTTGGAAGTTTTGTGGGAATTTAGATGGGTTGATGGAGTACTAGAGTGATAAATAGAGTGTTTTAATGATTTTTTTAGAAGGAAAAATAATAATAATAAATAAATAAATTACTTTTCATAATTTTTTGTTGGTGGGTGGGTGTTGTAATTGCTTCTCTGTTTTCAATATATATATATATATCCTGCGTTTATTTTCTTCAATGCATATACACAGTCCATCCTCATTCCCTATATATATTTCCCAATACTGAGTGTTCGTAATTTTTTTCTTTTTTCCTTTTTTTTAAAAGTGTTTGTATTTCTTATATCTATACTATTAAAAGTAATGAGTTTCAATATTTCAATACTATTATTAAATGTGTAAAGAGTTTTAATATTTTTATTTATTAATATAAAAATAAATTATTTCAGTATTTATTTATTAATATAAAAAAATATTTATTAATTGATATAAAAAAAAAATTAAAAAAATTTCTATAAAACTCTAACACAAATTACCTTATAGTTTAGATGAGTTTATCAAATTACCTATAATATAAGGTGCTTAGAAGGGTTTATCAATTAAGTTTTTTAATGAAATAAATATAATTAGACAAGGAAATAATTAAAGAAAATAAAAATAAGAGTTTTTATAAAACTCTAAAATAAATTATCTATTTATTAATTTATTATGAGTTTTTATTTTTTTTAATTAATATAGGGCTAAATGATCTAAAACCCCCTTAGGTTTCAATTTATTGCCATCATATTAAACCTCAGTAATTGACGGATCCGGGATGTGGAAGCGAAAAGAAAATAAATGCGGAAGTAAAATGGTAAAAATAAACCAAGTTTGCTCCAAGGGCAAAATAATCATTTCACAAAACAAAGATATGTACTAAATTCCTAAGACACAATTATGGCTTCCATGAAGTTAGGGAACTGCCAAAGGAGGACAACAGCGGTCATATTGGCATCTGAATTTTATACCCAGATTGAAGAAACTGCTACAATCGCAATTGAACCATGTTTTTTGGATTTTTTTCTGCATCAAACGAAATGGGTATTTTAGGGAAATTCTAAACGATTAAACTAGTAACAAAATGATCCAAAGTGATGGAAAGAGGGGAAGAGAAAACCACCTCTGATAAAAAACATCTTTGTATATGTTGGATGAAATTTGTTTGGTACTGTTGGGGATGAATTGAGAACCATAATTGAACACTGCATAATCCACATGGTAAAATAGTTCATATAAATATAATATATATATATATATATATGGGTGTGAATATGTCCGTCGTTCTGAAGAACCAGAGTTTGGTTGCAAGTGAGGACCAGAGAGTTGGTCGGCGAGTTGGCAAGGCGGCCAAGGAAGGAACAGGTGAGAGGTGGGTTGTTGTTACCGGCAGCGATGAGTAAGGTGAGCTCGGTTGTTGACGGCGAGGAGTTTAGAACCCACCAGAGACAAATGGCAGAGATGGATCTTAAACAAAAAACGGATGTGGCGACTGTAGAAGTCGCGAATCGTGATCATCAACACGCCATCGCCGGTGTTGAAATTATTCACCAAATTACCAATTACCAATGAAAATCACCAATCTTCTTGCTCGCCGTCGACCAAGCGCGCACACCCTTATGTAAACCCACTTGTTATAATATGATGTGGCTCAAAACGATGGTGCCAACTAGTCCTTAGTGAACAAGAATATTGCTGACTTTTGTGGCTCAATACATCATGGCTTACGTCAGCTCCTTGCACCCCAAGTTTGTGTAATCTTCAAGCATATGTGTGATATGTAAGTATATTAGTACACAAGTATTTTTGGGCTATATATAGCCGCGCACACATTTGATCCAAGGCATCCATCTAAGGTCATCAAAGTGAGTTTGATATATCAATTGGAGAGTTAGATAGTTTGGATGTGATTGGGTTGTGGGTGTGAGTCACTTAGTCTTGTATTTCTTTATTTTTAAAGAGAAATATTATTCTGTCTTCTTTTCATGGGCATGGGCATAGGCATAGGCATAGTTAAACCACGTAAATCTTTATTTCGTTTATGTGTGTGCTTATTTTATTTTTCTTGTCATTAATTTTCTATTGTTCTCGTAAACTCTTATCCGAACATTTTTTTCATAGCACCACTGTTCTCGAAGGACCTCCATGGGCTCGAACCGGTTCAAGCAAACCACGCCTTCGAGTCTGTCCTTTTGGCCCCTAAGCATCTTGAACCAAAAATTGGGGAGCGAGTCGACCACCGCTCAGTTAATGTCGGAGTGCTTCCTGGCAATGGAGGTAGTTGGGCCTCTGGAATTAGGGCCATCATCTGCGTACCCATTTCCCCTCTCGCAGTGCTTCGCGTAGAGAAGTAACAAAAACGTGACTGAGAACATGGTGGTCACAACTCCGATGATCACGGCTACGCTGGGTTTAAACGGCGAAGACGAATTCGATTGCGGAGGAGGAGGTGGTGGTGGTATTAGTGAAGGAGGATTAGAAATCATTTGAACATCGCCACCATAATCACCTCCATTTGTGGGAGCCATTGGAGGTATAATCGAACACGTTCTTGTTATAACGAATAACAAAACAAAGAGCCTGGAGCATGAAATTGCCTATTTTCAGGCCCTGATTCGAAAGGAGTAAGTATTTTCGAAGCAGAAAAAGGGATTGTGGGGGAGGATGTGAGATTCTACGAGATGGGTCTACAATGATACAAATAAGAGAAGAGAAAGGCATCTAATAACTCACTTGATTGAACCTATTATCATTATTACTGGGATACAAAGAGAAATGATATATAAAAAGGTTAATTTCACTAACACCTCTTCGCCAAATATCACTTTGAAATAATTTTTGAAAATTACTATCACTCGTTGCTACAAACGTTTGTTTCGTTTTCACCTGTACCTCAACTGTTATCTTTATACATTTAACACCATATAAAATGACTTAAATGCTTTTGACTTTGTCAAAAAAAAAAAAAAAAAAAAAATTTTAACAAAAAAAAATATACTAAAAAAAAAAAAAAACCCAAAAAGTTTTGAAAATTTATAATTATAGTGTTATATATAGATTTACACGTTGCCCGGGAAAATTTTTTTATGCGTACCCGCTGCAAGTCGCTGCCGAATTTTTTTTTTTTTTCTATTTTTCCCGATGAATTCTATCTACTTTTCTCTCTCTCTTCTCCCTCCCCACCACCATTTCGACTCCAAACCCAGTTATATAGACTTGTATATATAACCCAATTTGAATATATATAACAATGATTACAGGAACAAAAAGCCCAATTTCAACTGTATGTATGTATGTAGGTATATACCCAATTAACGGATATATTATTAACCTAATTTGAACAAACTAGATTACAATTCTTGAGGTTTGAGTTGATATAGAAACTACTAGACATGTGCAACACACATGAACTCTGATATGGCATACACTGATGGGAATATCATAGTATGGAAAAGCTAATGTTGTTCTGATGGCAAGAAGACTCCACTATTCATGTTTTCACATGTTAAATTTTGATTATGTTATTTTGGACAGTATGGACTTAATATCGTGATGACGATCTCTGTTAAGGAGAAGTGATAAGGCGGAATACCAACAACAGAGATAACAGTGGCGCCGCTGCCGCAGGAGGCGGAGGATGCGTTTGGGCCATTCAGTAAGGAGTTCTTGGCAATGATACAATCGCCACCGGTGATCGCCCGAGGAAGGCGTTGGACCATGCTCTCCAAGCTTAGAAATTCGTCCGAGTAGTGTGCTGTCGGCGGCGAGCATCTACAATATTTTTGGGTCACGATTTGTATCCATCTTATTCACTGACCTCTAGTTACTGTTATTTATAATCTCCCTGAAGAGAGGGTGAATGAACAGACAAGACACTGGTTTTGGGATTGAATGGGTTTGGTGAGAGAAGGGCGGAATAATTAGAGGTATAATGGTAATTTAAGTAATATGATATTTTTGAATAAATAGGATTAAAAAATTAGGGGCAAAGTTGTCATTTTTCACTTTTTAACGGATTTTGTAACGGAAAAATAAAAATGGACTTAAGTGGTAATAATTTTTGAAAGAATTTTCGAAAGATATTTGAGTGTGATATTTGGTCAAACCTGAGGGAGTATCAGTGAAATTAACCCTATATAAAAAGAGTAGTGATACTCACACCGAAGACTCTAACCTATTTCCTTAACCAAATCTACATGGATGCCATGTCATCAATATTAATGCGTATCTTTATTTATTTATCAAAATTTATGCGTTTCATAATAAATTAATTAAAACAATTATTGAAATACTGGGTCTTCTCTCCCCAAAATACGAACAACCACCGTTCATCCAAACACGGCAACCACCATTGCTCATAACCCTACAAATTTAACTTCAAAAATATCACAAATTATACCTTTTCATTAGAAAAACCTTAAAAAAACGACCACAATTTCATCTCTCGTCCCTGCAATTTTCTTTAAATTTAAATTTTAAATGATTATCTTCATCAATCGAGAAAAATATCAATTTGCCATATGCAATTTTCTGTTATAACTTCATATACCATATATATGGATATTATATCTTTCATATAATGGATTAGATTGCCTCTAGTGGTCAACGAGGATAAAAAACAGAAGAGAGAAAATTTAGAGTTATTATATTTACTTCTGACATGGATATCAATTTAAGCAGAGACATAGATTCGGTCAGACAAATATTGCGTCATTTACAAAACTAGAGAGAGAAAGAAAGCTTTGCTCAAACCCAACAGTCAGACGAACTTCAATAGGGGGTTTCAGCGACCCAAAATAGAGAGCTCCATGAACGACTTACCACACTGGTGTTTAATCAAACACTCTCCGATATTTAACCAAGGATTCAACAATAGCTCTACTAGATGTATAGGTCTAAGTATGGAATATGAGAAGTTAGAGAAGAAAGAGAGGAGACGAGTTGAGGGTAAAAAGGTCTAACAATTTCAGAATAAAAATATATTTGAAATAATGGAGGATAATTTTGATATTTTATTTTATCATTTTAACAAGAGGGGTGCCAGAGCAAATTAAACCAAATCTTATAGAGGTGTATTAGCAACTTTTGCTCAGGTTTAATATGAGAGCAATAAATTGAAACCCGAGGGGGTCTGATAGCATTTAACCCATTAATATAAGGTGTGTAGAAAAGTTTATCAAATTTCCTATTTATTACGAGTTTTTTAATAAAAGGAAATAAGGTACTTAGATATATATTATGAGTTTTTTAATAAATAAAATCTAATTAGACAAGGAAATATTTTAAGAAAATAAAAATAATAAGAGTTTCTATAAAACTCAAATTACCTATTTATTATGAGGAAATATTTAAAGAAAATAAAAATAAGATTTTTTTATAAAACTCTAAGACATATTATGTCACGACTCGAAAATTCTAATAAAATCCTCAATTTATTCATTCCAAATACATCAAAATACATCTAGAATCTCAAAAAAATGCCATCTTTAATACAAAACCAATTTCCTCAATATACACAAAAATTCTCCAAATAAATAAAATAAATCCTGCAACGCCAACTCTTCACACTAAGCCCGTATCTAGCAATCCCCGTTCATCTTCGATACCTGAAACTGGAGGGTAGTGAGACAAAAGTACCAGTAGGAAAAACCATAACAAGAATTTCATGAAGGTTTAACAAAACAGCTTTACAAAATATACATATT
>JAOTQH010253903.1:0-11703 GCA_025631255.1 Cornus kousa | reverse complement strand
GGAGGCTGCTTTCAACAATAATAAAATAATATTGTGGGGGCAATAGTGGATTTTTTTTTATAATTTTATTGGGGCAATTTTGAAATTTTGTAGGTTTATAATACGAAAAAAAAGAAGCAAATATTAGTATTATATAATAACAAATAAAATAAAATATAGATCCGCTGCCAATGACGATGATTCAACTAGCAAAAAAAATAATAATAATAAATAAAAAATAAATGACAATGACCGAACTTGGGAGAAAAAGATTGAAACTAGACCTTTCCTTTGCTTTTATTTTGAGAATTAATTGCAAATATATGGCAAGAATGACGATGATGACGAGTAGAACTTGGGAGAAAAAGATTGAAACTGGACTTAAGTTTTTTTGTTTTTTGAGACTCATAAATATTAAGAGGGTGACAATAACGATGATTTGAACTTAAAAGAAAAAGATTGAAATTAGATATACCTCACCTTTGCCTTTTATTTCAAGACTCACAAATATTAGGGCAAGAATGATATTGACAATAATGGTGATTTGAACTTGGGAGAGAAAATATATATATATATATATTTTATTTAGACCTAACCTTTGCTTTTAATTACAAGGGTCACAAATACTAGCCCAATCATTTGCTTTCATTGTGAGAGTCACAAATTTTAAAGCATGAAACTAGACTTCACCTTTGCTTTTATTACGAGACTCGCAAATATTAAGGGAAAAAGATTGAAACTACGAATTAACCTCTGCTTTTATTTTAAGGTTCGCAAATATTGGGATAAGAATGACGATAACAATGACGTTGATTCGAATTTGGAGAAGAAGATTGAAAGTAGACCTAAGGTTTGCTTTTATTTTGAGAATCGAATTTGTGTTCTCACGCTTGTAAGCCAGAGATTTTATCATTGGCACCCAGTGATAGTTGAACATTCCAAGGATATCTGAAACAAAAAAGTGCAATGACCAAAATCATTTGAATCACATGCAATGACCAAAATCATTTGAATCACAGAAGTGGCTATCAGGTTTGACATGCTTTCAATTAGCCCCATGCGTTTGGTTATGGATTCTTCTAGGCTTATTATGGTCCCAAAGGAATCGCTTTATTGATGAACATACAGCCAATACATGCATATCAATTTTATCAAGGCATGCATAAAAGAATCTCTCAAAGTACCACCTTTTTGTTTTGTACTACATGCTCTTTCTTTTCCAGAAAGTGTTTGATCAAGTGGATAAATATCAAACCAGTGTGTGTGTGTGTGTATTGTTAGCTAATTCAGTAACTGTCGTCAGCTTGTGTAAGAAGTGACGTAAAATTAAGTCATCTGTATGATTGTTGTGAAACTACTGTAGTGTAACAAGTTTGTGCTGAATTGCCTTTCATAAAAAATTTGTGCTGACACTAATCTAAATGGTATAAAATTTTCTTTTCAAATGGAAAGATTGAGTGTTTGAGTCTCCTTGAATATTGAAGACATGATACGGTAGGGATGTGTATGCATGTGAGTTTGCTTCAACTTTTTAATGAATAATAATAATAATAACAATAATTAATTGTGCTGAATTTGGCGAATCTCTCATGTTAAGTGTGATGTCTTCTTTCAAACGACTCTTATTCTTAAATATGTGATGTCTGAATTATCTTCGTGGTCCACTGAACATGTTCTAAAGTTCTGGAATCTCTATGTGCAAATTAATAAAGGTTTTGGAGTTGTTGCATGCTCCATCCAGTTTGAAGGTGGGAAAGAATATATATGGCATCCATGAAGGTCTTTTCTTCTTCTTCTTTTTTTTTTTTTTTTTTGTCTTGAAATGGTTCGATTGAGGGGTTAGTGGATAGAGAAGATGAGAATGATGCCGCAATGACACACGGAATTACTAGGGAGTAATCATGGATCGTATTAGGCAGTAAACGTAATCCGTTAATCCTTACGTATTGATAAAAATAGAATTCAATCCGATTTGTTACTTCACATATTGAATCGGATCGAATTAAACTTTTTTATGAATTGGTTTTACGAAATGAACTTTTATCAAACAGCCTAATATTATATTTTTTAACCATGGACTCGATGAAATAGCCTATTATATTTTTTAACCATGGACTCGATGGATGAATTTTCTACAACCTTGAGAATACAACAAGTAACGGTAAGCAACGAATAATATTTGATCTAAATCAAGCAATAATGAGATTGTTCAATAGCGTATGATATGGATCTTTTATCCGTAGTAAGCAATAATGAGACTCAAGGCACTCTTACCACTTCGAACAATCTCAATAAGGGCGAAAAATAATAATAGTAAGCTAAAACACTGTAATTATCTGTGCTATGTAGTATTGCTGAACCCCATCAATAAAATATTTGCATTACTACCCCTACCACATTTTGATTGATTGAAAATACAGTAGATACCAAAATAATTTGTTTTAAAATTTTCTACTTAAGATTTTTATTTACATAATTAATTTAAAAAATTAACGATAATTTTTTATAAATTTAATGAAGAATATGACATCAAATTAGCAATATAAATTTTCATAATTTATTTCAATAAAAAAAATAGATTTAGTGTAATTCAATAAGAAATGACATTATGACCATTTAATGAAATATTATAAGTATAGGAATTTTGCAACAAAATGTGATAGTTAAGGTATTATGCACAAAATATATTTTATGAATTATTTACAAATTCAAATATAGTTCTAATTTTTTTATTTTATTTATTTATTTATTTGAACTTTACCCTAACAAATATAACAATTAATCAAATATAATAAATTGGCATTATCAAACTTCCATTAATTTTTTGAAGAGATGATGGTACTTTTATTATTTCACTTACGTGATAATTACAGTCTTTTCGTTTTAACCAGTGATAAAATTGACATTTTAATAATATAAAAGAGGAGGTCTTGAGTCACACAATCATTCTCAACAGCTGTCTCTCAAGTTTTATACTCTCACTCTTATTCAAATTTTTACTATTTATAACTTAATTTTGCCACTCCCATTCTCAAATTCGCTCTCACTTCAGCTTTATGTGAGTTAAAAATGTATATATATTTATCATCATAATTAAATTTTTATACATTTCTTCTTCTTCTTTTTTTTTTTTCTTTTTTTCAAAGATGCATTTCTTCTGACAAGTAGCAAAATTTCATGCACCAGATTATCAGCTACTACTATAGCGTATTCTGTTGAGACGCATCATCTGCACTTTCCGATCATCCGTTGGCTAAGAGTGGGAAAAAGATCATATCCTTCTTCGGTAAGTGGAACAAAGATCGATCAAGTTGACTTTGTTAATGGAATCTGATTCATCCAAAGTTAACATCAAGAAAGAAGGAAAGTCTATCTTGCTGCCGTGGGCCCACAAGCGTTTCTAGAGCGCGGGCCCACACCTCATCAACGGCAGCCACTATGTTTGTGAGCCACAGTCAATAATTTTGACTAGGGCCATGAGTATCTGGATACCAACGTAGTGCTGCTGTTCAGCAATGAGCAAGCACCACTTACGGTGATTGATAGATATAACTTAATCGTGTTTAGTGTGAATAATTTTTTTTATTATTATTATGAGTGTTTACTTATTAAGATAAATTTTGGCGTTGTAAATTTGTATTAATCCTCATCTTTACACTTTGTCCGCTTGGACTTCTACCAATGAATAAAAAAGTAATCATATATGTGGAACATTAGATCAATATGATATACACACGCAAATGTTCACTCTATTGCCAAAACCAGGAGTGTGTTACCATTTGCTTTCCCTATTATCTGTCGTTTTGACAATTATTTTAAGATAATGATGATATGTTTCATATTTCTCTTTCTTTCTTTCTTTCTTTTTCTTTTCTTTCCTCATTGATGTTGTTGTTTTGTCACTACATAATTGAAACCAGCCCTCTGGATTGGAATTATTTGTCAAGCCAGGGCACACACCTAATAATGTTGGACCACCTTCTCTTAGTTTTTTTATTTTTATTTTTTGTTTTTTTAAGTTCTTTGCTCTCTCACTTCTTCCTCCTTGTGTTTGTTAAAATGCCTAAACTAATAAACTTTGGGGACTGGGTTAGACTAATTACCTCAAACAAACCCCAAAAAAAGAATGAATAAAAAAATTAGGTTAGTTCCCATGCAATTTTCTTATTTTTTTTATTTTTTATTTTATTTTTTATGTGGGATCCTCATGTTATACAAATTTATATGAAAGTGGTGTCACAAAGTCCCATATAATAGATTAATTGAGGGTTGAGGCAGTTTTTATCTCTCTTATATTTTAATTCATATCTTATAATAATAATTCATATCTTATAATAGTAATGATAATACTTTAATAATTAACATAACTTTCTAATCCATTGGGGGAGGTCAGCATTAAAGCAAACAGTGGTCTTTAAATAGCAACTGAGTGCAAGGAAGAGAGCCCCCATGAAATCTCTCCTTGGCAGGAAGCAGAGGAGCAATGGGAGCAAGTCATACCACCCTTTGCTTCCTATCATTTCTTCTCTTAGCACTTTGTCATAGACCCACCTTTGCCATCAAAAAGGTAAGCACTTGTGGCCTTATCTTTTCCTTTTAGCATGGTTGTGATTTCATTTTTATCCTTAATCTTGTGTGTAATATGGAGTAGTCATATGTGGTGTACTTGGGAGCTCATGCACATGGCTCTGAGGTGTCCTCTGTTGATTTAGATCGAGTCACAGAGTCTCATTATGATTTGTTGGGATCAATCTTGGGAAGGCAAGTGAATATTTCTTACTTACATGAATCAATCGTCCATGTTTCTGTTATATCATTCATTGCTGGATTAATAACCATGAAAATAATTTTCTGAACACAGCGGCAATAAGGCGAAAGACTCCATCTTTTACTCCTATACAAGACACATAAATGGTTTTGCTGCAACACTTGAAGATGAAGAAGCAGTCCAGATAGCCAGTTACTAATTTTTACTGCACCTGTTTATGGTTTTTATCTTCTCTTCGTATGCTAATAACTGTTTTACTTCTCTCCAAATGCAGAGCATCCAAAGGTAGTCTCAGTATTCTTGAACAAAGGAAGGAAATTACACACAACCAGGTCTTGGGACTTCCTGGGGCTTGAGAACCATGGCGGAATCCCTTCCGGCTCGATTTGGAAGGCGGCCAGATTTGGTGAAGATACTATCATTGGCAATCTTGATACAGGTTAGTATTGTTTTACTCCTCCTAATTCAAAATTTTCAAGATTATCCTTTTTGTTTACCGAAACATTAGAGTCCACTGTGAATTCAACTCAATTGTTTAGAGAAGTGATACTGGTACACTCTATTATATACCACTTCATTAACCTTTTTAATGGCCTAAAAGTTGGCATTTTTTTATTTGCATATGGGCTGTTGACTTAACCATGTAATTTATTAGTTCTGTGTTCACCATAATTACACTAGTAATATGTGGAGAACAGTTTACAACGAGTTTGATTTTCATTTTTATCTGTTGGGTGCTTGCCTCGACTAGCCCACTTTCACATATGATAAAGCTTCATTTACTTGGAGCACTACTGGCCATTAAACCACAGTTGACTACTAGCAAAGACCAAAGGCAAAGGCACATGGTTGATGCATCCAGAAGATTCACATGCCACACACTTGGACCAATTTTCAAGTTTTGAATTGCTTAATATCTTTTCTAAGTAGCATTGATTTGTCAAACATTTGTGGGTAGATTTCAATTATTTAGTAATGTGGGACTGAAGTTCACCAACTGAAAGAGCAGTTTGCATGATATTCCACAAGCGTGTGGACCACAGAACCATTATAGTACAGTTATGGCATAGAAACGGAGAAGGCTCAGTTTGCTCTACATGGTAGTACAAAGAAGGGAAAAAAATAATTTGATAATTATGGACTAAGAGATTTTCTTGATTTTTCAAACTGCATTGGTGTTTTGGGGTTGAATTTATAAATGACATAATTATTATCTTTAAAAGTAAGCCTAAGATGGCAAGGAAAAATGCCTAATCAATGCTTCAATGGTCTTTATTTTTTTTTTTATTATTATTTTTTTTAATCTTCTGAAAAAGTCGTCTAAAAGGAATACTAATGATTGAATCCTTTGTTAGGAGACAATGTTCTGGATTTTCGAGCTGTATTCAGCTCTTCCATTGCCATCGAGAAAGACATGTACACTGGGCATGTAAATTTGGGAACAACGACTAGAGACAAGACAATAGAATTGCAGAATCACAATATTCTTGCATTAATGGATATGTTTGAGCATGTGACACTTTGTTTTCATAAAGCAAGAAATTCATTAGTTTTGTCCTGGAAAAGGTCCATGTTGCATGCTATCTACTGATAGACAGTTTTGATTCACAAACCCAAAGTAGGAACATGGTTAAAATTAGAATCAAGTAAGAACGATCTTTTTTCTAGGATTAAGAACGGAAAATTTTGTATCATTCTGTGAAGGAGTGGGCAGAAGATATGGTAGATCAAATTAAAATTCTAAACATGCCATCTCAATGGTCTATTGCTATTATGCTCTTTGCAGCAATCACCATTGAGAGAGTCTGGAAATACAGAAATTGAATTGTGTTCAACAGATTGATATTCTCCTTTTGATAAGCTTGATTCTTGGATTCAAATAACATTTAGTGTGTTAAGGACCTAAGGTGAAGAAAAATGCCCACAAAACTTAGTCCGTTCAACCTTTTCTCCCCCTTCTTTTTTTAAATTTCATCCGAAGGGCATGCCTTCAAAATTTATTGGGGTGTGGTGTGCGGGTCAAATTTCTGCGATGCTGCTTGCTTAGCGAAAATTGCAGAAAAATCTATTGTTAGGAGAATGGGCACTACCATTTAAATGTTCTACGGTGGAGGTTCCAAAAGCCCAAGCTGCTAAAATGGCTGCTAAAGTAATTCTTAATCCAGAAGGGTGATGCTCTTGCAGTGGTTAATTTATTGCCTGTGTAACGACTGGAAATTCGATAGACAGTGTTAATTGAATAGCACATAGAAGATGCAGGTCCCAGACAATTGGGATATTGCTGAATCGTGTACAATGTAACGCGCTTTGCTGTTTTAGTTTCTGTTGCTATTCTCATTGACTTTCTCTAGCCAGACCTCATATATAATGGGATTGTGTCAGGCGTCTGGCCCGAATCAAAAAGCTTTGGTGATGAAGAAATGGGACCAATTCCATCAAAGTGGAGAGGAATATGTCAAAATGATATAGATACTGGCTTTCATTGCAACAGGTCAGCTTCCTCTATCATCATCTCTACCTTCGATTTTTTTCCAAAGGTGATTTGGTTTGAGTTCGGTTATCGACATGTAGAATAAAAATTTATGTTGTTAATTAAGTAGCTCGTATTAGATCACTATTTTTCTGATCTTCATATGTATATATTTTGACACTAAAGCACAAATTCTGCTAATTTGGCTCAATTCTTCCAATTTTCCTATTTTGTTTCAAGTATTATTTTTCTCTTCCAGATGAAACGGCCCCCACAGCCCTTGTGTTTAGCATACTTGTCATATCATATTTCAGTGTTTTCAGAATGACCATCTGTGGTCTCTTGCTCGGTTTTGATATTGATTTTGCGTCTTTGTGTTACCCATTCATTGCCTATTCCAAAGGAAACTGATTGGAGCAAGATACTATAACAAAGGCTATGCTTCTGTTGTGGGCCCCCTCAACTCATCTTTTGACTCACCACGTGATACTGAAGGCCATGGGAGCCACACCTTATCAACGGCTGGAGGTAATTTTGTAGCGGGGGCAAATGTTTATGGATTGGGAAATGGAACAGCAAAAGGCGGGTCACCGAAAGCTAGAGTGGCTGCCTACAAGGTGTGCTGGCCCCCGGCAGGAGGTAACGAATGCTTTGATGCAGATATATTGGCAGCCTTTGATGTAGCCATCCACGATGGTGTTGATGTGCTGTCTGTGTCACTTGGAGGGGATTCTACCCCTTTCTTCAATGACAGTGTTGCCATTGGTTCCTTTCATGCTGTCAAGAATGGCATTGTGGTGGTTTGCTCGGCTGGCAATTCTGGACCTACTGATGCTACTGTTTCCAACAATGCACCCTGGCAGATCACAGTTGGAGCCAGCACCATGGATCGTGAATTTCCTAGTTATGTCATCCTTGGCAACAAGATGCGCTTCCAGGTTAATTGTCCTCATCCTAGTCCTATTGTCGGTGGCTGGTTTCTTGTCTTTCCCTCTCTTTTTTCCTTGTAGAAGTTTCCACAATTCTTGTAACCCTCGACACTTTCATGAAGATTTGAGCTTGCAAATTAGCGAAGATTCCTCAGCTTGATACCAAAAAGAGGACATACTTGATGCTTATGATAAGCTTACGTTTTGACAATCTATGGCACCTTTTTCTAATTGAAAATTGTATAAGGGCCCCTTCTTTTTAGCTGCTTTCGATATTATATATCTATATATGTTGGGTATTAATGATATAGAAATGATCACTCAAATTTATGAAGTCCTAACTAAGAATTTTAGACAGGATTAAAATATTTCTTTAGACAAATCAGTTTCTTTTACACTAACAACTGTGGATTAGTGGTGTATCTAGTGGCTAGGTGCTGTCTGTACTCGTATTGGAAAGAAATCAACATAGGAGGACTGAAAAGTTGTAACTCAAATGTTATATAATCCCCTAACTGATTGATGATTTGCATTCCTTGTTAGTGATCTTTCATTTTCTAAGAACTTACTAGTATCTATTTTGCCTCTCAAGGGAGAAAGCCTTTCAACTAAAGCATTGCCGAAGAAGTTTTTTCCAATTATTAGTGCTGCACATGCTAAAGCTGCAAATGCATCAGCTCAAGAAGCGTAAGGATAAATAAAACATTCAACATATTGGTATTCATATTCTATATACTCACAATCTTGGGATCTCCTTTACGTATAATGTATGTAATATTCTTTTACTTCATTACAAAATTATAGCATATTTAGCAATGGCATTTGGTTATTTTTTGATTCGTGCAGTCTGCTCTGTAAAGCCGGGACACTTGATCCCAAAATGGTGAAGGGAAAGATCTTGGTCTGCCTTCGAGGGGATAATGCAAGAGTTGACAAGGGGCAGCAAGCTGCTTTGGCTGGCGCTGTGGGGGTGGTTCTTGCCAATAATGAGGTTTCTGGAAATGAAATTATTGCTGATCCTCATGTAATCCCCGTTTCACATATCAATTACACCAATGGAGTTGCTGTCTTTAATTATGTCAATTCAGCAAGGTAAGATGACCTGCCAATAGCAATATCATATCAACCAGGGACATATGGCTTATCCTCTTTAGGAGGCTTCGTCTTGTATATTATGTGTAAGTACATTTAGTATCTATTTCTTTAATACTTATCTTTAGGGTTTTTTTAGGTCTCCAATGGCTTACATTACTCGTCCGACAACTCAATTAAACACGAAACCAGCTCCATTCATGGCAGCTTTTTCATCAAAGGGACCCAACACCATTACGCCAGAGATCCTTAAGGTTTTCCGAGAAACTCAATCTCTTGTCAATTTTCTCTTCATTTGATCAGTAAAAGGATTTTGTTGTGAGTGGTACTAATTATTTAAATTCAGCCTGATATCACTGCACCAGGAGTGAGTGTCATAGCTGCCTACACCGAAGCACAAGGGCCAACAAACCAAGATTATGATAAGCGTCGAGTTCCATTCAATTCAGTGTCAGGCACTTCAATGTCATGCCCTCATGTTTCTGGCATTGCCGGCCTTCTAAAAACCCTCCATCCGGATTGGAGTCCTGCAGCAATTAGATCAGCAATCATGACCAGTGGTGAGAAAAACACTAGCCATAGCAAATTATTTGACTATCGAAATTTAATTATCTGTCTGCAGATTATCTCAAACTCTTGCTTGTTTTACAGCGAGTACACGAGATAACACTGTGGAGCCAATGACAAATGCATCCCACTTGAAGGCAACACCATTTAGTTATGGAGCAGGACATGTGCAACCAAACCATGCTATGGATCCTGGGTTGGTCTATGATTTAACTGTGAATGATTACCTGAACTTTCTATGTGCTCTTGGCTACAACCAAACTCTAATCACAGTGTTCTCAGAGGCTCCTTATACATGTCCCATGCCAATTAGTCTTGTCAACTTCAACTACCCCTCGATCACAGTTCCTAAGCTCAATGGTTCAATCACTGTGACGCGAACTGTTAAGAATGTTGGCTCTCCAGGAACTTATAGAGCACTTATCCGAAAACCGGCTGGTATATCCATTTTTGTCAAGCCAGAAAGCTTGAAGTTTAACGAGATTGGTGAAGAGAGAACTTTCAAGCTTACTTTGAAAACTAGGAAAGCCAATGCAAATAGAGAGTATGTATTTGGACATTTGACATGGTCAGATGGTAAGCACTATGTGAGGAGTCCAATTGTGGTGAAGGCAATCTAGAGATTGAATGTTTCTTGCATTAACTTCAATTGTTAGATTAACAGTTGATTTTTACCCAATTAAAAATTTATTAAATGGCCTTCTGAGTTTGTGTTATTTATTTTTTATTTTCTTCAATGGTGTTGCTTTTTATATGGATTAACAATAATGTCAGATAAAAGCTGAAAGGAATGATGATGATTTGGTCCAAACCATTCAACCTTTGTTTCATTTGTTCACTGTGTATAAGCAGTGACAGACCTAGAGAATTGTACGAGAAGGGCGACCTTGAACAACAATAATATAGTCGGGTATTATAAAAATAAAAAAAAAATTGAATAGGGGCATATTAAGATTTTTACAAAAAATATAAATAATTTTATAAATAAAAAAATCCGAGCCTATATATAAGGTCCGTAGATGGATTAACAATCATATAGTCGGGTATTCAGATTCTGGAAACTAGCCAATGAAATAAATTAAGACCATACTCCTTTATATTTTCATGTAAAACATTGTAATATATATAAGCACAAGTAAAGGTGAGATTAATATACAACATTGAGAAGAACACCAACCAGAAATATTTTTAACACACTGTGATCTATTGTCATGATAAGAGTATATGTTATGAATTCAGATTTCAAATCTTATGTTGCATTACCAATTTCATGACAACAATGTAATTTATCATCCCTTATACGTGTCCTTCATCAAGGATTTGGTAGGGCATTCATCATTGAGTTCAATTTGAGTCCCGAAAGTTTTCTGACATAGTAATAATACAAAAATTCATGATTCTCACGTAAGATAACCAACCATGAGATATGTGTGATATGATTCATCACAATAATTTTTAGTTGGTTGTTGCATTTTGGTGATTTTACAAGAGTTTAAAATAATAATAATTAATTTTTTTTTTTAAGCATCTTCAATGAATAGAGTCCAACAAGAACTCTTTTTCAATAATAAATAAAATGCTCTCACCTCTTAAAAATATTCTAATCAATGTGGAACAAAAATTGATTGCATCAACACTCAACATCTATATAAATTTTTAAATTCTTTTTGAGCCCTACATCTAAAATGGCAAATATATATATACTAGTAAATATGTATGTGCGTCGCACATGAGTAAAATTTAATTTAAAATTAATATTTAATAAAATAATTGTAAATTCTAAAATATCCATGAACATAAAATTGACACAAAGTAAAAAGAGATAAAATTAAAATTTACAATATGAATTCAATTATTGATATGTCTATTTTCAAACTCCTAAAACAATATCAAAATCA
>JAOTQH010253863.1:0-11705 GCA_025631255.1 Cornus kousa | reverse complement strand
TTCTAACCTAGTTCTTCCCAATGAGAGGGAAGAATTCATTTTCCAAATTTTCTTATCTTTAGTCCTTCCAACTTTGGAATTCTAGCTCTTTCTCTAACTAAAACAAACCCAATTAAATTTACGTTGAGGGTGTTTTTTTTAAGTTCAAATTCAACCTTAATTATGAAAATAATCATTCAAATAAAAAATATGAGTTGGTTATGGTAGGTACAGTTTTGCTTTGTTGTTTTTTTTTTTTTGGTGATTATTTAGCCTCGGGTAGGTCCAGGTTGACCCCTCAGAGTTGCAGCCTTATAAAGTGTAGTCTTGGGTTTGGCACGTGTTTTTAGGTTGAGTGTGACATGGCGTGAACATTTCAATTAGTGTCCCGCCAAATTATTGAGCAACTAACTCAAAAATGACATTTAGAAGTTTCTTCTTTGACCAACAACGCAAATTAGAAAGTGTTGGACCTAATATTGTTACAATCAAATTAACTACTGGTCGCCTTGATAATTAATTATTTCCTTCATCTCAAAGTTAGGGTCATTTTTTAAAAATTGAGTTAGTTCAATTTGTAAAAATCATAATTCCTTAAAAGTGATATATTTATGGGACAAAGAAAGTACTAATTAGCAATGAACTTGCTTAATAAAATTGGGAAAATTGATTGGATGTGATGTCCAATTCAAAAAATAATATAATTAGTGATTTTATTTTATCAATTAATGATTGAAAATTAATAATTGAGATAAGTACTTACAAAAATTATTATTTATTAGAACAACTACAAAACAATTATGGGAATTCATAATTACTCTATTAATAATGGTTTGTATGGCCCTCAACGTTATAGTAAATGCCATTTACTAAATGGTATAAGTATAATTTAGTGGTGTGAATTAAACTGGGCACTTAATCAAGCTAGGGTTTTCGTGTACTTTTTCTTTGCTCCTCATGGTCCTGGGAGCCTTTTTTCTATTTTCTTTTTTTCCTTTTTTTTGTCAACCACCGTGGTGTTGAATTTCATAGAGTATTGTCGATGATCAAAAAATTATTTAAGGGTGACTTTAAGGGGATTCGAACTCTCAACCTTCAAAGTCTAGGGGTTATTAATAATGTGTTATTAAATAGGGTCAAGTGCAGTAAATACCTCTAAAGTATGCTTACAGTGCATATCACATCCCTCACATGCAAAAAATACCATTAAAGTTTTAATGTGGTACAAATAAGTCTATTGACAAATTCAAACCCTAAGTTGACTAAATTACCTTTACTGAGCCATTTTATAAAATATATAAAAATAAATAATTTTGTAAAATGACCGAAAATAACACTATTGGAAGACACCCCTCATATGCAAAAACACCCCTAAAGTTTCAATTTGGTGCAAATAAGTCATTCTGACAAATTTAAACACTAAGTTGATTAAATTACCCTTACTGAACCATTTTATAAAATATATAAAAATAAATAATTTCATAAAATGACTAAAAATGACACTATTGGAGGACGCCGGCAATGGACAAGTAAAGATAAAAATAAAAATAAAAGCATAAAAGTATAAAAAAAAATTAAACAAAAAAATATAAAATAAATTTCAAACTAAAAAAAAAAAAAAAAAAAAACAAATGTGTTCCAAACTCCAAAAACCAGTGCACACTAATGTTGGGAATTTTTTTTTTTTTTTTTTATTTTAAAACAGTGTTGGTACGAAAAAAAATAAATGAAGAAAAAAAAAGTAGAAAACAATTAACTAAAATCTTAAAAAAAATCCAATCATTGTTCTACAAATTTTCGAAGTTTCAAAAAACAAGTTTTTAAAAAATATATATGTATATAAGCTAATGTGCACGTAATACCCTTATATTATGAAATTAGTAACATATCCTTTTGAGCATTTTCGGAAGATTAAAAGGACAAATCAGGTATTACAATACTAATTTATGTCAAATTTTTTATTGAAGGGTATTTTTGCACAATGTGAAAAAATTAAGGGTGCTCTTAGCACATTTTTTTTAAATAGAGATATAAGTGATACACGGAGTATACTTTAGGAATATTTTCTGCACATATTCCTATTGAATATTACTGCTCCACTTGCTTAGTAACCATTAAAAATAATACCGATTTTGGATGAGTTATAAATTGGTCAAATTAAATAAGGAAAAGTGCAACAAACCCCCCTCAACTATGGTCTTAGTATAGTCTTAGGACAGAGAATGTTTTTCAGGTCATTTCTGGCTATCAGAAATTGGAAAAGTCTAATTTTTCCCTTCATAAAAGGGTGCCACATCATAGTAAAAAAAATAAAATGCCTGGGCAAACACGTGTCAGCAGCCTATTGCTGCTGACTTTATTATTATTTTTTCCTTTTCTTTTCTTTATCTTCAACTGGGTCTCTTCTCACTCCCCTCTCTCTCTGACTCATCCCTGTCCAAGCCGCCGAGGTGTAACGTGATGACCCCCAAATTGAAAAGGCGACAACGAAGCCGACGATTGACAGAACGGCGGGTAGGGCGGTGACGAGCTTGGCTATGATGGCTTGTTGGAAATGGGTTGGCTGTGATAGCGAGGCAGGTGGACTGAACGGAAGAGACGACGACGGCTCAATCGGTGGAGGGCTCAGTTGACTCGGCCGTGAATGACTCTTGGTGGCGACCTTGACGTGATTGAACGGTGGATGGTGGAGAGGATAAAAACGGCCTCGGCGGTTTCGGCTTAGGATGATGTCGGCTGTGATGGACAGCGGGTGCAACAGCGGTGATGGACCGGTGAGGAAGAAATGCGGTGGTGGAAAAAAGCGGCTGACAAGGATGAATCCAAGCTTCTTGTTCTATAAATGGGATTTAATTTTTTTTTTTTTTTAACTCACTGTATATTAAGCTTAACATTTGGGTACAAAAGCTTTAAACTATACCTCGGATCGTTTCAATTCTAATGCCAAAGGATCGGTCACGAGCATCATATGTGCTATGTGTGTATATATATATCAAATGTGATGTGTGTATATATATAAACATCAAGAGAATGCACACACAGTGATACCTACAGAGACAAACCCTTGCCAAAATTAAACGATTGATATATACAAAAATGTTATACATAGATCGATCTCGATACACAATGATTTGGAAAGGGGGGAGGAGATTTGTGACGTTCCGAATTTTCATAAACCCGGATAGTTAATGCGACCCAAAAGTTAACCCGATAACGGATCCGGGTGCAAAAACGGAAGCAAGAACAAATGCGGAAACAAGAGGTGAAAATAGACTAAATATGCCCCAAGGGCAAAATGGTCATTTCACGTGCAACAAAGTCTCAAGAGATATACGTCATCCCTAAGACACAAACTTGGTTTCCCATGAAGCCACAGAACTTAAAAGAAAACAAAAATGCGGAAGCGAAGTTTTAAAAAACGGATAAGTTTAGCTCTAGGGGCAAAATCATAATTTTATGAAATTTGTGGGTGCTACCGAGCACACCATTGGATAAACAACGAAAAATTAATGAAGTTAGACTCAAGAATCACTTGATTCAGAGTCTGAACGAGAAAGAAAGAGCAAAAACGAAACGAGCGTCGTCGCGGTCGAGGGACGCACCAACAATGAACAGTACCCAGACACAAAATGTTGAAGATCGTGTGCCGTTTTGAGGCACTAAACAATGTTTTTTTTTAAAAAACACGAACAAGAAACCCACCTTAAAATAATTTTTCCAATCTAATCATTTTGAAAGAAAATTTTATTTTTGACCTGAAATGCCCAAAACACCATTGAAATCACACATTTTTTTTTTTTTTTTTGAAGAAATGTGCACCAGGAAATCAAATTTGACGTGGGGTTTTGGAGGCTAAGACGACATTTTTTTGGAAAAAAGTTGTGACCCCTCCTAAAATCACATTTTCTAAGTGACCATGTCATGGAATTTATTTTTAAAGGAAAATTTCCAAAATGCCCCTAAACCAAATATTCAAATGATTAAATATGAAGTTGTGGGCTAAAACGATTGTGTACTCAAATGTAATAAGTGTTTTGAAGTGTGTAGGAATGGTCCATGACTCCCAATTATGCCCAATGCAAAATTCGACCTATTAAACCTCAAAAATACCTTAAAATATAAAATTTGAATCCTACCATCAACCATACCATACAACCATGATATTTTGTGCAAAGTAAACATTCTTGCAAACATAATATACATAATAAAATGCGTCCCAATGGTCCATGACCTCAAAATACACCATGTGCAAAATATAACATGCTCGAACCCCAAAAATAAAAATAAAAACATAAAGGTAAAACATGAGGTTTTTGGCTCATGGCCTCATCACATACATGTCAAACCCCTCTAAAAGGATGCATTTAAATACTTATTACATATCCCAAATAGAAGCGACAAATTTTGACATAATAAACTCAAAATAAAGCAAAATCATGCTAATAAGTGCATGAATGGAAATACGCCAACTCATTAAGCCATAAGCAAGCTTCAAGGATGTTGTGTATCCATAAAGTATGGTTTTTTACCTGAAAAATGTCCCAAACAACGAGGGTGATTAAACAAGTTACTTGTAGGAAATGAACATGCATATAACCTAAAGTTTTGCAAGTCTTTATAAGTTGATATAAATCAATCCATGTGGTTCATGCCACCTAACATCTAGGTCTAAGGTGAGACTAAGGAATCATCCTAAGCTACATTAGAACATCCACATCATAAACCACAATAAATAAGCAATTAAACAATATTGAAACTTCAAATACCAATTAATGAAATATAAATCCACAAAGTAAACAACTTGAAATTGAAATGAAAAATCAAACAAGCAGAGACTTGGACGTCAAGTTGGAATAAAACTGGACCCAAGCATCATTTGGGTTACTAGCTTATGGATGCTTGCTCCTTAAATCCGCACTATAAAATAGAGGGCTCCTTTTGTCCCCCGTACTAGAATTGTGCCCTAGCCATGGTCATTCTTACGACATCCAAAGTTTACAAAATCAATCCAAAGTTTACAAAATCAACAAGTTGTGCACAACAAATATAAACACATATACTAAATGCACATAATCAAATACCACACACAATCAAAATGTGGGAACACACAAGACATGCTCTAAGTCCTCAACTACCATGACATGTAACATAATAGGCCTTGAAAACATCAAAGGTGCTAATAAATCATAATTTCATTAAATAGAAACTAATTAAATAAAAATTAATTAATTTCTCTAGATAGCAAAATGTCACCAATTGACATGAAATTAACACATAATAAGCAACATACCATGAATAACTCAAACATTAAATCAAAAGTCTAATTAAGCCACTAAAACACTTAATTAATTTTTAATTAACTGAATTAATTAAAAATCTCTATATTTCAAAAGCCATCCAAAAATTCCGAAAATAATATTTGATGAACTACAAGTCATGAACTCTCCAAAAATCATAATCGTAATTAAATCTAAGCATGCTTCAACTATGAAATTAAATCATCATTTAATTAAAAAAAAAAACTATTTCTAGATCTAAACTTTAAGTATGCATATAAGTTATATAAACCTCAAAAACATGTAAACCACTAAGATTATAAACATGAAACACCCCTTACCTTATTTTGAGATGAAAATCTCAAATCCCACCAAAATTAAACTCCACAAAATGCGACGAACTTAGGGGTTTGGCAAGGACAACAAGGAGAGCAAGAAATCCTCAAGAGACAAGGCCCAAATTCAAGCTTGAACTCCCAGCCCAAAAATTAAAGTGCTGCAAATCAAAAATCGATCGGATAGAAATGACCGCGTCGTCAAGGAGATCAAAAAAGTATAAACCGCGAAGATGAAAATCAAAGAGGAAATGGATGAAAAGAGAGAGAGAAAGGGCTGCTCCACAATCCTTCAATGGTGGCTGGTGGCTGCTACTTTTACATGGAAGAAAAAGTGAAATGACTTTCTATCTCATTCACTAACCCTAAATAGGTCAAAATGCCAGAAACAAAACCACGTAGTATGTACTCAATTAAATTATAATGATGTAGTACAATCGCCTCAGCGAGTACTTAATAAAAGAAGTGTATGTGAATAGTCATCTTTGTCTATGTATTTTCATTAACAAAATAGAATCGGGTTTTGCTATTATTGCAGTAGATTTTAATGATTTGAATCTGGTGGGAACCTCTGAAGATTTCCTAAAGACTGTCACTTATTTAAAAAAAGAATTCGAGATGAAAGATCTGGGAAAGACAACTTGTTGTCTTGGACTGGAAATTGACATTTATCAAGAGGAATTCACATCCACTAGTCAATATATACAGAGAAGGTTCTAAAGCATTTTAATTTATATGGATAAAGCCCATCTCTTAAGCTCACCGATGGTTGTCCGATTGCTTGATGTTAAGAAAGTTCATTTTCGACCTCCAGAAGATAATGAGGAACTCCTTGGTCTTGAAGTACCATCTCTTACTGCAATTGGTGCTCTTATGTATCTTTCAAATTGCACACAACCTGATATTGCTTTTTCAGTCAACTTATTAACAAGATACAGTTCTACACTAACCTGTAGACATTGGAATGGAGTTAATCACATATTGTGATATCTTTGTGGAACAATTGATATGAGATTATTTTATTCAAAAGAATCAAAATCCCAGTTAATTGGATATGCAGATGCTGGTTATCTATTTAACCCACATCAAGCTCGATCACAAACAAAGTATGTGTTTACTTGTGGTGGCATTGCTATCTTATGGCGCTTTATGAAATAGACAATGATTGCCACTTCTTCAAATCATTCTGAGATACACGTAATTCATAAGGCCAGTAGGGAATGCATTTGGTTGCGATCTATAATCCAACATATTAGAACAACATGTGGTCTCTCATCAATAAAAGATAGCCCCACAGTATTATATGAAGATAATGTCACATACATCACGCAAATAAATGAGGGTTATATCAAAAGTGACAGGACCAAACACATCTAACCAAAATTCTTTTATGCATATGAACGCCAAAAGAATGGTGAAATTGATATTCAACAAATACGTTCATGTGAAAATTTAGCAAACATATTCACTAAAGCACTGCCAACTACGACATTCAAGAAATTGGTATACAATATTGAGATGCGACAACTTAAAAATCTTTGGCACTGATGAGGGTGAGTACTTAATTGAAAAGGTATTGACATATACTGTACTCTTTTTCCTTCACTCAGGTCTTGTCCCACTGACCATGTTTTAATGAGGCAGTTTTAACTCATACAATACCCTTTTCTAACATACAAGAATATTATACTCTTTTTCCTTCCTTAAATTTTTATCCCATTGGGTTTTTCTTAGCAGAATTTTGACGAGAAGTATTTCTAGTGTTGTATAGTGGATCCCAACAGAGAATGTTACAAAAGTTGACTCCGCTTCCATAAATGTAAATACAAATTGAAGAAGTGAGAGGCGGTTGAAGAAACCTGTTGATCCATTGACATGTTCAGATGCCATTGGTCCATTGACGTGTTTACATCCCATTGGTGTAGTGATGAATATGCACTACAATTGAAGACTCCATTTGGCAGTGGGTCTTGAACCCTTGGTTATATATAGGTGGATTCTGTATTCTGTAAATTAGATCAATCACTTTTCAGTGAAGAAATAAAAGCCTTCTCTTTCCTCACTTTTCGTATTCTTTTATATTTATAATACATTTTAGTCTTTATACAACTTTATTGGAAATAAATTTCAAAAGAAGTGGACTTCTTTGTCATATTGAAAATTTTATAGGATAAGTTGAAAAAGTAGGATTAGAAGGTAATTTTACCTTATCACTTTCTATGGTGGACAAATAAAAAACACCTTTCCAACCTTAGCTTTTCTTTGTGCGATTCTATATCTTTTGTAATAATGTAGTTATTATATATATTGATGTGCTTTTATCAGGTTGTTCATTGACGGAAGGTATGACAGAGCCTTTTGATTGTTATGAACAATATCAAAAATTCAAGAACAGGAATTTCATGAAAGATTTGCCAAGTGAAGTGTCTTTCCGGCGACCATCGTCGATAATACACGGTTCCAACCTAAACTTTTATTTGCTCGATTCTACATCTTTTGTGAACCCTTTACTTAAAAAAATAAAAGTTTCAATGTAGTAATTATATATATTGATGTGCTTTTATCAGCTAGTTCATTGACGGAAGATATGATAGAGCCTTTTGATTATTGTGAACAAACTAAAAAATTCAAGAGCGGGAATTTATTGAAAGATTTGCCGAGTGAAGGCTCTTTACGGCGGTCGTCGTCGATAAAACACGGTTCCAACCTGAACTTTTCTTTGCGCGTTAGGAGTGACCCGACGTCTCTCCCTCCTTGCTGTAAGCTTCTTTTCTCTATCTCTATTTTGTTTGTCTACCCTCCCTTAATTAAATATCTATATTGTTGACTCAAGATATAGTGTTGTAATGGAAAGCATAGCTTCCATTCAGTGAATTTATTTTTTAAAAAAAAGGAAAAGAAAATTATATCTCTATTTTGGAAAACTACCATGTGTATATAACAATAACAATAATAATAATAATAATAATAATAATCTTGTTGGATTGAACGTGTAGGTGGTGGTAGTATTTTCGATTCGGCAACTCACACCCCCACCACAGACAAGATAAAATCTGCCCTTCAACACTTCAATCAAAAATCTATTGATCAAGTTCTAATACAGTTTTGGGCACCCATCACAACAGAAGCAGGGTGCGTCCAGCTTGTTACTTCAGACCAACATTTTGCTGTGTCTTATAAACTTGATGAACGACTTCTTAAGTATAGGAAGCAGTGTCTGCAATATAAATTTAATGTGGAAGATGTAGAACACCTTGGAATCCCTGGTCGTGTGTTCCGCCAAAAATGGCCTGAGTGTATACCAGATGTGCGATTTTACTCTATCAAAGAGTACCCACAGCGTGATTTTGCTCTAGCTTGCCATATTTCGGCTTCTTTTTCTTTTCCGGTGTTTCAAACCTCTTTCCAGAACTGCATTGGAGTACTTGAGTTTGCTGCAACTAGCAAGTACGATTTATACTGGACGCATGATTGGTTTTTGAAAGATGAGCTCCAGGTTTGTTGAACTTATATTTGGAGATGTTATGATTTTATTATACTTAAATTCTTCTAATTAATTTGATGAGGACTGAGGTGATCGGATATGAATGCATCATATGTTACCTTTTCGTTAATTTAAACCTTACCAAAATTTCTGTTGCAGCCTGCGGGTTTGAAAACTTCTTTGTGTGATGCTTTTATTTGGAAGGTAAGTTACAGCTGTAATATCCAAATGTGAGATTTGGTACTTTCTTTCCTTATTAATTTATTTGTTTCCACTACTCTGTTCTCTCATCCACAAATGTCTATTCCACTTGTAATCCTGGTTCAGGATCTACGTAAAGATGATGGAGATATATTGGCTGAAATCTACAAAGGGTTGGAAGTGGTGTGCAAAACTCACACCTTACCTTTGGCCAAGACATGGGTTCCGTTTAGGCATTTCAATACGTTTGATGTCTTTCACCAAGAATACAAAGCATCTTATCTTTTAGATGGTCATCTGGGGGGTTTCTACTATGGGCAGGATAACTTACAAAAGGGGCAAGGAGTTGTTGGGAGTGCATATCTGTCACATAAACTTTGTTTCTGCAATGATCTAACTCAATTCAACATACTTGAATATCCCGACCTGCCCCTTGCACGCTCTTTTGGGTTAACAGGTTGTTTCGCAATTTGCTTGCAAGATTCTTGTGCCAAAAATTATGATTACATTCTACAGTTTTTTCTAAATCCTAAAAACACGTATGGTGTTGAATACCCAAGTACCTTCTTATACTCAATATTAGAAACAATGAAGCAATATTTCCCAAACTGTAAGCTTGCTTCTGGAGAAGAATTCGGAAAGGAATTATCCATTGAATTTATTAAACCTCGCCAGAACCAAGAGCCTGCTTCTTTTCAATGCCAAACTACTTCATCTCCATCAAATAGGCCTAGAGTCCTACAAAATGGACAAGAGATGATGCAGCCACATTCATCAAATCAACAACTAATAGTTGAAGTTGATGATATCAACAATGACTGGGATATTGTTGATGCGGAGCAAAATAACATTCTTGTTTCTTGTTCAGATGAGGAACCTGCAACTTTTCAATGCCAAAGTACTAGATCTCCACTTGGGCCTGGAGTCTTACATAATGGACAAGACCAAAACAATGTTCCCGTTACTCGTTCAGATGATGAGGCACGCATGAATCAAGAACCTGATTCTTCGCAATGCCAAAGTAATATATCTCTGCCTGGGCTTGAAGTCAAACATAATGGGCAAGAGACAACGCAGCCACATCTACCAAATCAGTTAGAGGAAGTTGAAGTTGATGATACCAACAATGGAAGGAACGTTACTGCAGAACAAAATAACACTGACAGTTCTTCTTCAGATGATGCAAATTCAATCACTTATGAGGAGCTCGAAAAACATTTCGGAAAGAAAATTGAAGATGTTGCAAAGATTTTTTGTGGTAAGCTTACGTACTAATTGAAATTGTTGCTTGTAATCTTGCACTTACTATTTTCAACTTTTGAGTTTCTTTTGATAGAAATAATAGTTTATTCTTTTGCACTTACAAATTATATGATTTTTTGCTATTGAATTCTTATTTTTGTAGTGAGTAGATCTACATTTAAGCGTATATGCAGAGAGAAAAAAATTAGCCGCTGGCCCCAAGGTAGGGGGAAAAAGTTTAAAGGTTCTTCCTCTAGACGAGACCCTCTACGTTCTGAGTTGACTACTAAGAAACTCGTGGCTACTGATGCTTACATGACTCCACTTATACGACCACCACCAGAAGTAAGGATGATGACTATAAAGGCAACCTATGGAGATGATATGATAAAGTTTCAATTACCGTTTTCATCAAAAATGGTGGAGTTGGAAGAGGAAGTATCTGAAAGCTTGAAATTAAATGTTGGAACCTATAAGATCAAATATTTAGATGATGCTGGCGATCGGATTTTAATAACCCGTGACAAGGACTTGCAATATTGTATGAGTGCTTCCAATTCATTGGGCATGGATACCATCAAAATGTTCATTGAGCTAATTACCAAAATATCTCCTTCAACCTGACTACTTGTGCATGTATGTTCCTAACTATGTGTTGATACCATGTAATCAAGTTATTCTTCACTATGTATTTATGTTAATCAGTAGTTTCAATGTCCTCCGAACTCCCACTTTGGTAATTTTATATTTCAAAGTTTGCATACATTTCAGATTCTAATTTTTTCTAGAAGGTCATTTTAGATTCTATATTAATTTTTTTCTTTTCATTTGATGAGCTAATTAGTTGTTGTAGATACACTTCCATTGATTAGATGGTAGTGCCTACAATGACCATGGAAGCTCAATTTGGCCCCATGACTCACATCGATGAACCCCCGACCTTCTTTTTGGAAGGCGAAGTCGTACCACTAAACTAAAATAGCCTTGGGTCACTCAATAAATTTTTTAGAACAAACAACTTTTTAGTTGTTATGCAGCCAAAATTGAGCCACAAAACTTGGTTTTCGTACAATTATTTCAAAAGCGAGAGGTTTAAAAATGCAATTTCTCGAGTTTTCATAGAAGCTAATAAAACATTGGAATTCTTAAATTCTAAATATCATAAAATCATAAAAGGCTTTCCTAAAG